>CM076572.1:1313541274-1313738985 GCA_034641835.2 Pinus albicaulis
ATATTGTTATTATTATTAATAATGTTACTAATAATAATATTTTTAATAATAATTAAAATTTTATTTTCATTATTAATTTAGTGTTTAGTATAAATCATAATCATCATTATTTAAATACTAATTATTAATATTATTTTTATTGTATATTAGAATGTTAATGTTATTAATGTCATTTTTATTATTTCCACAATGTGACCATGATTATTTACCATAATAATATTCTTTAATGTTATTAAAATTAAAATTAATATTAATATTTAATGTTAAAAATATTAATATTTAAATTTATTTTTCCATATAAATAATAATAATATTAATAAATTAAAATAATAATAATAAATAATATTGTAAATTAAAATTTGTTAACATTATTGTTAATACTAAATGTTAATGCTAAATATTGCTAATATTATTTATTAATATTAATATTAATAATATTAAAAATAACATTTGTATTCTTATTCAAATTAATTAACATTAATAGTAAAACTTATTTGTTTATTAATATTAGTATATTCCTACATATTAATTATTTAATATCAAATACTAATACAAATTATTATTAGAGTAATATATATATAGCAAAGTATAATAATAGTTAATATATTATTATCAAAATATTAATATTAATATTAACATTAACTTTAACTTTAACTTTATATTTTATTTTTCTTAATTTGTTAACACAGTTAAATTTTGTGCATTTAATTGAATTAAAAATTAAGAGATCAATTTTTTTTTATCACTCTTAAAAAATAGATTTAAGTTAACTTAAAAATTTGAAATGTAAGTTATATTTAAAATCTTATACTTTAAAATTGTAAATATAAGTTATATTTAATTCACATTGGAATTACAAAACATGTGTCAAATCTATATTGGAATTACACGTCATTTGATACTCTAGAATGAATTTTTTGATTCAATTATAATTAATTTTATGTTTTTTTATTATATTTTTATCTAATTAAAATGTTAAAAATGACACTACATTATAAATTAAAAAAAAAATTAATTAAAAAAAATACCAACAAAAAACCGAAGTTCACATTATAAAATTAAAAAAAATTCAGGAGTATGGTCAAAATAATAGTTTTAACCGATCACTATATATCACGATTTCAAGCTGCTTATCTAATGGGAATGTCAGAGTCAGAGACAAACCTACCAATATTTCAAAGAAAACAGACTTTCACATTGACATACGAATCTTCATAACCACACCACATTAAACACGAACTTAATTGTTTTTTCATCAAATAACAGCTGCCGTGATGCTTCTTGCAAATCAGAATCATCATAGAAAGTAAATTAGCCCATTTTTAATCATCAAAATGTGTGGGAATATCCCTCGAAAATTAAAATATTATGACACGAGGACTACAAGTAAATTCGAATACAAAAAGATTAATTTTTGGACAGGGATGTCCGCCGAGTGAATATTGCTTAAATACTACGTCAGTATTGGTAGTGATATTTGATTTCAATCTTTGAAATACAACGAAGGTAAAGCATTCAGATAACTTTATTCTAAACATAAAACAGCCTCCCATGTTGCGTTAAATGTAGTGCTTTTTTGCATGGACATTAATGGAATATTACAAGCGTAGATGTTGTTAAAGGAGCTCTTGTAACTGAAGCATCCATTGAGATTACATTGATGTTATTTGAGTGTCGCATCCATTGATATTTTGAATTTATTCGCTAAATTGTCTATGATTAATGGTTAACGATTAGATACAATAAATTATAAATAACTAATATTATTGCAATAAAAACTATTTCAAATAAAAAATATCCATGTCTAAAAAAGTGAATGTAAATAATCAAATATTTCAGATATATATTTTTAGCTCGCTACTTTCCGAAGACCCCAATTCTATTATTGTATTTTTGAATATTAACATTGTGAAATATTTTGATTTCTGCACTAAAATGTCTTGATCGTTACTGACCTATTTTAATAGATATGATTGACTTAATTTAACGTTCTGTTGGATGTATTCAGACCTAACAATATCACAATCTATCTTCAACGACTTCAGATAACGAAATTTCCCAATCGCTCAACCGATCTTCATTTAACAAGCTGACATGGTAGCTTTATACTCTAGTCTCTGCATTCTTTGGAGTAGCATTAGCACTGAAAAATGTTGCTTTCTTACTTTTTCTTTGTGAACAATTGTTTTGGCGTAGCCTGGAATAATATTTTCTGAGCGGTAAAAGAAAACGACAAAATTAGATTTTCATCGATAGCCAAACTTCAAAAATTGGGAAAGCAAGCAAATAATTAACAATGGAGAAGGTTTAATGCGCACGATGAAGGCCCGGGATTTTTAGTTCCCCATGAGCCATCTTTTAATTGGTTTTTCAAAATCCAATCAACTGTTTGTGGAAATTGCACGCGAGCACAACCATCAATGGCAGGCACCCTCGCTATCCATGCTGTGTCATACGCAGATGGAGTAATCATTCTCGGCCATCTCCTGCATTAAGCATCGCTTTAATCTCGCTAATAAGTGCCTCCGCCCGTTCTCTGTAACTAGAATTCTAAGAACAATGAAACCGAGCAAGTTAACATGATGAGCACATAAGAAGGAGAAAGCGAAAGAAACGTTTCTTGCGTGTTCGTTGGCTGAACCTTCCACTTCCACTTCCAGAATCGCACCGCTTGCTGCCACTATGGCTCGTGTCAAAGGCATGGGACACGTTGCACAACGATTTCAACATGCACCGCTTGCTGCCACTATGGGTTGTGTGAAAGGCATGGGACACGTTGCAGAGCGATTTCAACACTTGGAGAAGATTTAATGTTTCAGTTTCCTTCTAGTTGTTAATCTTGATAGATGGAAATTAATAAATGGCACTGTAAATTTTTAATCAAGATTTGTAAAAAAATAATTTAATTATGGTTTAAACATGTGATTTAGATATGCAAGGAAGTTAGTGGGGTAGATTTGATCAATTGATTGAGTGGCGACGACCAGAATATACCGGAATATTTCAATCTAGACCATCAGATCAAAAAGATTAATTAGCATAATCACAAAAGAGCCTACTTCCGATAGGGGGATACGCCTATCGGCGTAAAAATAATAAATAATAAAGTACTTTCAAACAATAATAGTAAAACTATTAAAAAAATATGAAGAAATTTTTTGGTAATAATCAAATTATCATGATCAAATTCGATGTGTTTTGAACCAACCATTGTGGTTCATCATCAGGACCAAGTGAGAGATCAGATCAGTCGTTAAGTTTAAATAGATGTAGGAGAGGAAAAGAAACCGTTGGAATCAGCTAATTTGACTAAGAAATCCAAAACGGTTAGTTCTAATAATATAATAATTAAAAAATCAACAACGGCTAGTTTGAATATTAAAATTAATAGTTTAATTAAAAAATATAAATAAATAACTAAATAACTAAATAAAAATGAAAATAAAAATTATTATATCTCAATTTAATAGTTTAATTAAAAATTATTTTATTTTTATTAATAAAAATACAAATATTATTTTAGTATAATTATATACTATTTTATTAAAAGTCTTAAAAAATATAAAATATATATATATATATATATATATATATATATATATATATATATATATATAATAAAAATCAAAAGAGATCCATTAATTTAACTATTCAATTACAAATTGAAACGGCTAGTTTGATTATTCAAATTAATAGTTTAATTATAAATAAAAATTATTATTGTAAATAAAAATTTTTATTTTTTAATAATATTGTTAATCGATTATTCAAAATAAAACTATTATTTAAAATCATTATAAATTTTTATATTGTAATTCTATTAAAAAAAAAAAAAAAATCTATTACTATTAAAAAAAGTTAAAAATATAGTGATGTGTGGTTTGACAAAAAGTTTCCTTTGATGAAACTCAAGAGACCATAGTTCAAATTTCATTGAGTATGTGGCTTGCTATAATCTTGGCTCAAGGAGTAGACTCCCCCCTTTCTGCAAGGTTGTTAGTTGCGCAAGTTAGTGAAGCGTGGTTTCTGAGTTCTTGGGGATAGTTGTGGCGGATTACCATTGTTTCTTTGTTCAAATTTTGTCACTAGGCTGGCCTGGGAATATTTTTTTTTCCTTGGTTGCGTGGATTGGAGAGCTTGTGTCGTTTGTAGCTAAAATCAAGCCCAAGAAAACCTTTGTCAGCAGAGAATAATTGTATCAGGAAGTTGGAGGAGAAAATTCTTTAAAGAATGAGAAGTAATATGAGACTTTGGATATTCAATAGGAGAAAAAAAAGCTAGGGCTTAAAATGTTGTTAAAAAAACTTATGGCTTAAAACTACAGAAATTTATCTAAACGATGTTGGGTAAGTGCCATGGAGAACTCCATAAGTAAAATATGGAGGAGTTGAAAACTTAGTTTAGTGGTGGAACAGACTCAAATTCAAATATATATACCTATGTTAACTTGAATTCTAGCTTGGCAAAACTTACCACTAGTCCAATAAGTATTGAAGAATTGACATCCAAATCTACGAAGGTGCAACCCTGCGAGATGTATGAGCAAGAATGACGACTGTTCGTAGGAATAGTTGTAAAAAAAGAAATGGTTTGTAGGTAGGCAATGAGAGAAGAAAAAATAGTAACTGATCCTAGTAAAGGGAAATCCCCTGGTTAACCGCGAGGCTACAAAACGGATACTTGAAATAAGGTTAACCAGAAAATCGTTTTAACCTAGTGGGAGTTTCCATTGTTGACCAATGTTTCCAAACTTGTTACAACACCGAGGTGTAAGGGGCGTTGACTAGTTGTAGAATCAGGAATGTAGAAAAATGGCAAAACCCTTAGGCCAAAGCTCCCCTGTTGGAATGGCAGAAGAGTAAAGGCACAATTAACGTTGTTCTCTAGAGTGGGAACCAACGTTATAATGCTCAGTCTATAATGTAATAGGTCCCTTATAGTTCTCGTGACTTATAATTCTATTCTCACACATGGATGATTGCTAATCTGTCTTTCCATGGTTCTTTGTAATGTCTCTCTGATACCAGTTTGTTGGAATGGCAGAAGAGTAAAGAAACAATTAACACAAATATTTCACATAATAACACAAGCGCCAGTTGAGGCTCTCTATTAATCTTCAATCTCTCTCAATCACAATGAATAAAATGAACGAGGTGAAGGATTATTTAACCTTACTCACTTGACATGCACACACACTCGTGTATCACATAATTGAACTTGCCCAACTCAACTTGGGCAACTCTCACTTAACTCGCTCACCAAATTTATCTATCACATAACTCAACTAACTCAATACTTACTTAACTGATTGTCTAACTCTACATGCAAGAATTAATTACATATTTTAACATCTCCTGCAAAGAGAAAGACAAAATGGCCCAGTCAATAGTGAGAGAGGCTAGGGTGGTTGCTGGAAACTACCCTAGACAATTCTAGCCTTGGAACTTGGTGCCATAAACTAGGCCTAGGGATCTTTTGACATGTAGAGTAAATAATGTTAGGATAAGGGAACAACCAATATTACTATGGACACATTTGTTATGAAATTATGAAGTTTTTGATAATGAAACAGCTAGATATAATATACTAATTATGCAAGGTTCAGTTGTGGTAGGCGTAGAGTTTTACCAAGACATAATTTTCATCAACGAAATGTTTGCTCCATAATTCCAAAGCACAAAAGAGTGAAATAAAAAGGATATTCCACATGAGCCATCCATAGAGTCTTAACAAGAAATTGGAACAAAAGAATAGTGACTCCTAGACATGGATATAAATGTAGATAAGAAAAAGTCTGTAGAGGAACTAGGTCTTGTTTCAAAGAAAAAGAGTATAATTGTTGCATATGAATATGGTGTCTCAAACAATTTTGTAAACAAATATATATTGTGAATGCATGCCATTACTGCTACACGATTTTTAATAAGAGATGTTAAAATTATTCATGGTTGTCAATCTTGAATCAAATGAGATCATTAATTTTTTTACTTCATTTAGTAATTGAATTTAATTTCACTTTGTTTGAAACCAAAAGAAAAAAAATTTGCAACCAATTATGACATTGTTAAATACTTAAATATAATAAATTAACTAATTATTATGAATGGATTATCAATTATATATTTTAATATTAAATCTTACATTAATATATTAACTTAATAATTAATTTTGTTTATTCATACAATATTTAATACACAATTAATATATGAATATTTAGTGTTTAATATATCATTAATATTTAATTGTAACATTGGTATAATATTAAAAAATGTAGAAAATATTATTAAAACATTTAAATAGAATTCTAAAAGTTTATTATAATATCTATGGTAAATTAATAATATGTTATTCTACACATTTATAAAGCCTTATCTATAAATTTATTTATCCATTAAAACATGTTAATTATGGTTGACTATTGTTAACATGGTCAACTATATTCAACATAATTATGGTTAACTATTGTTGAGAAGATCAACTGTAGTCAACATGGTTATGGTTGAATATACTTGACAAGATCAACCATAGTCACCATGGATATCATAGTAAAAAATAGTCAACACAATTTCCATAATAAACCATAGTTACCACATACATCATGACCTATAGAAGTTAACCATGATTAACTATACTAAACTATCATGGCCTATGCGTAGCTCTACATGTCAAAATATCCCAAGACCTGGTTTATGGCACCAAGATCCGCTACTAGAATTACCAAGGGTAGTTTCGACTAACCACCCTCGCCTATCCCGCCATGGAATCGCTCATTTTCTCTCCCTCCTTGTAGATGGAAAGATTTGGCCTTAGGGTTTGGTCATTTTATCACATTAGTGATTTCACAGCCAGTGAATGGCCCTTACACCTTGGTATTATAGCAAGTTTGAAAACACTACTAAACAATGGAGAGTCCCGCAAGTTTAAAAGGGCTTTCTAGTTAACCTTATTTCTAATATCAAAATTGCAGCCTTGTGGTTGACAATGGGATTTCCCTTTACTAGGCTTAGTTATTATTTTTGTTTCCCTCCTTTCCTACCAACTAAGTGTTACAGGGATTCCTGTGAATAGTTGTCATTCTTGCTCGTAGATCTCGCAGGGTTGCACTCATGCAAATTTGGATATCAGTCCTTCGAGACTTACAGGCGTAGTGATAAGTTTTCTCAGCCTATAATTAGGGTTAATATATGTATATAAATTTTACTTTGAGTCTTTTTCTGGTGCTAAACTAAGTTTTGACCTTCCACCATTTTTTGCTTAGAGGGTTCTCAATGTCGCTTACCCAACATCGTTTGGGTAATTTTTTGTAATTTTAAGCCCTACTTTTTTTCTTTAACTGCATTTTATGCCATCTTTTTTTCTCCTACTCGAGATCCAAAGTGTCATGCTATTTCTCATTCTTTCAAACCACTTGTTTCGAGAGGTCTATAATTGCTCGCTTAAAAGAATTTTTCTTTGTTAAAAATAGTCTTGCTGTAGTTAACCCTTTAACTTTTTTTGGGAAGTTTGATCTATCCCACCAACACTACTCTCTCATGCTGAAGGAAATTTGTAATTCATAATTTCATAACTACACATTTAAATTTTATGTATTATATATTCTCTTATGTTTGTAAGATTGTACAGTCCTCCTTGATTCCTCGACATGGTTTTTTTGTAACCCTAAATCAGTGTCGCACAAATTCAATTCATAACAATCAAAATAATTGAGAGTAACACTCGTGAAATGGACTTTTACCTATAAAGAGGAATAATAACTTTTTCCTATAAAGAGGAATATGAAGAACTTGGATTTATGACCTTTTCATTGATAAACAACAAATTAGCAAATTGTTGTTGGAATTTTCTGAGTAATTCCGAACACACAGAGGAATAAAAAAATTCCTCTTCCACAACACAGAGATAAAATAAAATTGCGGACACAGAGATATGAAATGAAAATTCTATTTCATAAAAATGTTAAACTGTTACAAAATCGGATTCTTCAAAACTATGATGTTCTGGATTCACAACGGAAAATGTTCTGGCTGCTTCACACACACACAACGCTTCAATTTTTCCTTCTTTGTCTCTCTGTTTCTTTCTTTCTGCCTTCGGGCAAGAAATTACAATACAATGCAACTCTTTACGACGCGCTCATGACATATATATATATATATATATATATATAACGTTACAATATGTATATATTAAAAATATTTCATATTTATAATATATATAACCGAAATTAAAATAAAACATGTTTCGTGGTAAAAGTTGGTAAAGGTAAATAATAATAAAAAACAATAAACTTTATGCTAAAGTTCAAAACCTTATTCCCTTTGTACTTTCGAGGGAGTGCATGGATATCATTCACATGAGTTCCCTTATCTCCCCAGAATTGTTATAGTGGGTCCAGAGAGGAGATGACGTCATTCATTCCGGTGGGTCGTCTTCCTCCTTTGCTGCCCATCCTTGCTACCTCCCAGAATGGTGCTTGCTGGATGTTTATTTAATATGGCTGGCATAGAATTTATTGCTATTGGTTGATGCAGATAAGATCGTGGTTGTGTGAAGATTAGATTTGAAGATTTCCATCGCCTTTGTTGTCCTTTCGATCCCATCAAAAAATTTTGTCATCATCCTTCAAACTTCCATCAATGTTTAATTATTCTGTCGATCTGTTTTGTGCAGGCAGTTGGAATTAATATTCCAACACTCCCCCTGAATTATGACTGTTGGACTTTCTTGCATACCCAGCCATTTTCTGAAATAGTTAAAACTCTTATGCGTTAATGGTTTTCTTAAAATATCAGCAAATTGTTCCTCTGTTCTGTAGTGATGCAAAACAATCTGACCATTATTAACCAGTTCTCTTATAAAATGAAATTTTTCATCAATATGCTTTTTTCTCTTATGGAATACATAATTATTTGATAAAGCTATCGCTGAGCTATTATCACAATAAATTGTTGTTCCTTTGTCCTGTTCATGACATAAATCTCTGAGCATTCTTCTCATCCATACTGCTTAGCATGATGCTGTTGTTGCTGCCACATATTCTGCCTCTGCTGTTAATAAAGAAACTATTGGTTGCTTCTTGGAAGCCCATGAGATGGCTCCCGATCCCAAACTAAACACACATCCAAATCTGCTCTTCCTGTCATCTACACTTCCAGCCCAATCACTGTTAGTATAACCAATGAATTTAAAATTTTCATATGGGGAGTATAAAATACCATACCCCTTTGTTCCATGCACATACCATAAAATCCTCTTGGCTTCCTGCCAATGAGTCTCTTCTGGTGTTTCCATGAATCTGAAAATTAAAGTTACAACATGCATAATATCTGGCCTAGTTACGATCAAATACATGAGGCTGCGAACTATGCTCTTGTATAGGCTTGGATCAAAATCCTTGCTGCTATCTTCTTTGCTCAATTTTAACCCCATCACAGTTGGAGTTACAGCTTCCTTGATGTTCTGCATGTTGAATCTTTTCAACACTTCTTCAACATATTTTTCTTGGGAAATAAAAATCCCATTTTCATTTTTCACTACTTATATTCCAATAAAATATCTCAAAAAACCCAAACCATTCATTTCAAATTCAATCTTAATGACTGCTTTAAAATTAGCAATGAGAGAAACTTCACTACCAGTAAAGATTAAATCATTTAAATATAAAACAACAATAAGAATCTTACCATCATTTTCTTTTATGTAGAGTGTGGGTTCTCCATCACACTTCTCAAATCCATTTTCAGTCAGATAAACATCTATCTTGTTGTACCATGCTCTCAGTGCTTGCTTCAGCCAATAAAGAGCTATATTCAAGTTGCATACTTTGTGCTCTTGGCCTTCAATATCATAGCTTGGAGGTTGCTCAACATATACCTCCTCTTTCAACACTCCATTCAGGAATGCAGATTTCACATCTTTTTGATAAACCTTCCATTTGTGTTGTGCTACTATGGACAACATTGTTCTCACTGTTTCCATTCTTGCAACTGGTGCAAAATTTTCTTCATAATCTCTCCCTTGTTGCTGCTTGTAGCCTTCGACAACAATTCTGACTTTGTGCCTTTCAATCTTGCCTTCAGCATTTCTCTTGGTCTTATAGACCCATTTTACTCCAATGACTTCTTTACCATTAGGGAGGTCCACTAACTCCCATGTATTCCTCTTTTCTATTGCACCAATCTCTTCGTTCATTGCTTCAATCCATTTTTTTATTTTACAGCTTCCTCAAAATGAATTGGGTCATAAAAATGACAATGCAAAGAAAATAAAGAGTTCATACTAGCATTATCATTTACCTCTCATTGTTCAAAAACCTCACTCATATTTTTGAATCTCGGTCTTCTTGGTGTACTTGGAGTTCCACTTGAACTCGAGGAAGTTTCTGTTCCCTGTGGTGTGCTTGGAGAAGCACTTCCTTGATTTCTCAAGGCTGTTCTATTTCTAGCTTATGGTGTGGATTGTTGTGCTTGCGGTGGTAGAGGAGGAGCCACCATGGAGGGATTATTTTATGTTGTCTCTTCTTATTCTTCTTCGCGAGACACACATGTCTTCACGTTCACTATTTTCTCTAAGCTTCCATCCCAAGCTTCTTCTTCAATAAACTGCACATCTCTACTTATTATTACTTTCTTAGTAGATGGATTATAAAGTTTGTATGCCTTGGACTCATCACTGTATCCAACAAAGATACATTTCTCCCCCTTGCTGTCAAGCTTCTTTCTCAATTGATCCAGGACATGTGCATAAGCCACACATCTAAAAACTTTCATGTGAGTGACAAACTTCTTTGTTCCACTCCATGCTTCTTCCGGAACTATGTTCATGAAAGCTTTGGTTGGGCATCTATTCAAGATATACACTACACAATTGATAGCTTCAGCCCAATACTCATTTGGAAAATGTTTTTCCTTCAACATACTTCTAACCATGTCCATGATGGTCCTATTCTTTCTTTCTGCAACACCGTTTTTCTAAGGTGTGTACCTTGTGGTAAACTGCTTATGTACGACATTCTCCCTACAGAAACATAGGAACTCTTTGGGGATGTATTCTCCACCTTTGTCAGTTCTCGACACTTTGATGCATTGCCCACTCTGCTTCTCAACAAGAGCTTTGAAGTGGTAGAACTATTCAAACAGTTCACTCTTTTGTTTCAAGAATAAACCCATGTATTTTTGATGTAATCATCTATGAATGTCAAAACATATATGTTTCTAGCTAAAGATAACATTTGCATTGGTCCACAAAAATCTGAGTGGACAATCTCTAAGGGTGTCTTTGCCCTTATACTCTTCTGTGCCGGAAATATTTCTCTGTGTTGTTTGTCCAAGATGCAGCATTCACAAAGGTTGTCGAGTTTCTCAATCAATGGTAATCCTTTTACCATTCCTTTTCTATGCAACAAGTTCAGGCCGCTGAAATTGAGATGTCCAAATCTCAAGTGCCATAACCAGTTTTAATCTTTCACTTCCTCTTCAAAGACATATTGTGTTATAGCTACTATATTTCTTCTTTCCCTCAAGTTTGTTTTGAGCTTGAGAGGAAACATCCTATTTCTTGTCATCTACACCTCTGTAATGACTTTCTTGCTTGGAGGTATGTCCATGATTATGCACACATCATCTTTAAAAAATACATCGTAGCCCTTGTTTATGAGCTATCCAATGCTCAAAAGATTACATTTCAAGCCAAGTACATAATATATATCTGACACAAAATTCTGTTCTCCTTTTCTTGTCAGGGTACTTACTCTGAATTTTCCCTTGACAGAGATCTTACTATCAGTTCCTGTTGTTACTTCAGATTTAACATCTTCATCAAGATTGGAAAACATTGCTATGTTTCCAGTCATGTGGTTACTACAACCCGAGTCTAAGAACCATAAATAATATTTTCTATCTTGTGCTATATTACATGTTATCAACACATTCTTCTGGTTATTTTCTTCTTTTGTAAAATTAGCATTCTGGCTATTATTCATGTCATTTTATTTTTTCCTACATTCATTGACATAGTGCCCATATTTCTTGCAATAATGACATTGGAATTGGGATTTATCATACCTTTGTCCATGAGCTTGATGTTGGCTTGAGCCTTCATTCTGGTTCTGATTGTTGCCCCTTCCACTCAAAATTGCAAGGCTGTTTCTTCCTTTGTTTTGGCTTCTGCGTCTTCCTCTGTTGTTTTCTCTTCCTTGACCTCTCCTTCCGCCAAAAGACATTTGAGTCTTGAAAGCTTGTTCCAGTGAGGAATTTGTTCCTTTGTTTAGTCTGTGTTCATGAGACATCAGGGATGCACTGAGCTCATCCACTGTAAATATTAAGAGATCCTTTGTCTCTTCTATTGCCACTACTATGGCATCAAATCTTGAGGGTAGACTTCTCCAAATTTTCTCCACTATTCTTCTTTCTTCAAGTGTCTCTCCATGAGACCTTATCTAGGTAACCAACCAAGTAACATGAGTAAAAAATGAGTCTATAGTTTCAAACTCTTTCATACAGAGAGTTTCAAAATCTCGCCTCAACATTTGCAACATTTATGTCTTGACCCTCTCCATGCCTTGATAAGCTGTTTTAAGAATATCCCATGCCTCCTTAGACTTTTTTGCTGCTGCAATCCTTGGGAAAATACTCTCGTGCACTGATTGGAAAAGATAGAAGAGGGCTTTGGAGTCCTTCTTCCTATTATCTCTTAACAAATCTATTTCAGCTATTGTTAAAGCAGCCAACACTACTGCATTTGTTGGTTCTGGGTAGGCATTCTCAACTACCTCCCATATATCTTGTGAAGCAAATAGGGCTTCCATGGTGATTTCCCAATAGTCATAGTTCTTCCCATTAAACTGTGGAAGTTGGGGATTCATCAAACTAGTGCCTGCTGCTGCCATCGTCACTATGCAAACACGACAATATTCTTGGCTGTGTAAAAAAAAACAAACAAAAGCTTTCTCTGTTGGAGAAATCCGCTTCAACAAACTTCTTACAACTTCTATAGTGAAGAGCGATATCTGCTTCATTCACTGAGCGCCTAGACTAGCTCTAGTACCATGTTGGAATTTTCTAAGTAATTCCAAACACATAGAGGAATAAAACAATTCCTCTTCCAAAACACAGAGATAAAATAAAATTGCAGACACAGAGAGATGAAATGAAATTCTATTTCATAAAACTGCTAAATTGTTACAAAATCATATTTTTCAGAACTATGAAGTTTTGGATTCACAACGGAAAATGTTCAGGGTGCTTCACACACACAGTGCTTCAATTTTTCCTTCTCTATCTCTCTGTTTCTTTCTTTCTGCCTTCGGGCAGGAAATTACAATACAATGCAACTCTTTACGATGTGCTCACGACATATATATAAAACATTACAATATGTATATATTATAAATATTTCATATTTATAATATATATAACTGAAGTTAAAATAAAACAGTGGTAAAAATCGGTAAAAGTAAATAATAATAAAAACATTAAAAACTTTATGCTAAAGTTCAAAACCTTATTCCCTTTGTACTTTCTGGGAGTTCTTGGAGACCTTTCACATGAGTTCCCCTATCCCCTGGAATTGTTGTACTGGGTCCAGAGAAGAGATGACATCACTCATTCTGATGGGTCATCTTCCTCCTTCACTGCCCATCCTTGCTAACTCTTGGAATGGTGCTTGCTGGCTATGTATTTAATATGGTTGGAAGAGAATTGATTGTTTGTGGTTATTGCCAATAAGATCGTAGTTGTGTGAAGATCAAATCTGAATATTTCCACCGCCTTTGCTGTCCTTTTGATCACATCAAAAATTTATGTCACTGCCTTCAAACTCCCATCAACGTTTAACTCTTTTGTCCATCTACTGTGTGCGGGCAATTGGAATTAATATTCCAACAATTTTATTTTTTTTAAGAAGGGTAGAGTGGTTTGGAAAAACTCTATATTTTTTGGACTAAAAAAAATTGTCTTCTATTTTCTATATAAAAAAGAAAATTAATGTACAAATTTCTAGCCGAAAAATAAGTAACCTCGTTCTATCAAATATATTTTTTTGATCAATAAAGATCTTTCTATGCGTTATTTTTTTGAGTAAATAAATACATTTTTTCTTGAAGCTAACACTTTATTTTTATTTTTGTTTTTTTTATATAAGTGAATGTTTAATCAACTGATTTTAGTTATTTTATTTAAATTATGTTTTCAAAAATAAACTTTCACTTTATTTTTGGATATTTGATAAATCAACTTTCTCCTTTGTTAGACATTGGATAAACTAATTCTCCCTATGTATTTAACAACATGCACTAACAACCTCTCTTAAATTTTTATATCTGATGATGCTATCACTAACTAACAATACCTAATAACTAAACCATAGCCTTAGGAACCGCACCGAGTGACTGATCCTTCCAATATTGGCTGCTCAGAAACTAACCATGTGAAAATCCAACCACAATTTTAAAGAACGACAATGTGGTCTTGTTTCTTCAAAACACAGCCCCACGCAAGCTACCCAAGTCATAAAACCGACCCAAAAAAAATCTTCACAGACCAAGCCCAACGACCGAATTTGATCGAATCAGCAATCGTCAACAAGGCATAACGTTGCCCGCCCCCAACTATCTCGATGAACTCAGAACCCACACCTCACAAACTTGTGCACCTAACAACCTTGCAGAAAAATGGTATCCCTATATACCTCGCCAACACCTTCTTGGCTATCATTTACATTTCCGCTTCAAACCCACAGCAACCCATTTGAACCTGGAGCCCCAGTCTTTACCGGAAAATATGATTCTTTTTATTAGTCTTCACTTGGAAAATATGGTTCTTTTTATTAGTCTTCACCTCGAAATTAGGTCTAACTAACAATGGTTTCAAACAAAATTTCCAATTTCTTTTTATCTAATTTATATGTTTTTTAGATTAATTTTTTTAATCTTGATCAAGTGTGTTTAAATAATTTTATAAAATAACTAATTACATTTCATTTTATTTCAAAATAGTTCTATTATTATTATTATTATTATTATTTTTAAAAATATTTATTTATATATTTATTTTGAAAAATTAATGAATTTTTATTAAAAAAAATCAATAAATATCATTTTCTTTCCAAATAATTTTATTATTATTATTAATTTTTTATTTATCTTAAATATTTATTTATATATTTATTTTGAAAAAATTAATAAATAAGATCGATATGTTTCTGGTCCTTCAAACGCGGCACTATAGTAGTCGATATGGTTCTTTTTATTAGTCTTTACCTGGAAATTAAGATAGATATTTTTTTTCATTTATTAAATAAAAATAACAATGGTTTCAAACAATTTTTCCAAAAAAAAAATTAATTTATATTTTCCAATTTCTTTTTTATCTAATTTATATGTTTTTAAATTAAAATTTGAAAATTTTAATGTTGCGTTTAAATAATTTTATAAAAACAACTAATTACATTTCATTTTCTTTCAAAATAGTTTTTTTTTTCTAATTCATACATTTTGAGTATTTTAAATATATATTTATTTTGATTTATTTTATTTATTTTAAATATTTATATATTTATGATATTATTTTGAGGAAATTAATGAATTTTATTTATAAAAAACAATAAATAAATTTTTTATTAATAATTTTTTATTTTTTAAGCAAACAATATTTTTGTGTACATTTTATAATTGGGAAAATATAATGTTATTCTCTTTTTTAATTATATATTACATTGAGTGATTATTGTCTTTCACTTAGTGTTTTTGAAAATACTTTTATTTAGAATTTTTGAAAACAATTTTATTTCGAATTTTACAAAATAATTTTATTTAGATTGAATTAAAATTATTTACAAGAAATATCATTCTAATGATTATCAATTTTCAATTGTAGAATGATTGAGCAAATCCAGAAGCATTATAGAACTTATAATCTTAAAATTAAAAACAATACACCCTATCCTATTCTCCTAATAGAAGTGGGTCTTGCCCCTATCGAGAGCCTAGCTATGACTAGGCTTATGTTGTACAAGCAGAAGCTCAATAGCATAAGAGACCATAGACTTTCTAAGCTAGCTTTAAATTCCAACCAAAACCACCTAAGGCTTAAACGAGGTTGGTATAAAGATACTAGGCCCTGGTTAAACCATTGGGAGATCTACGAGAATGTTGCATTAGAAAACATTAATAACATTAAAAAAAAATGTTACTTCTAAGTTCAATGAAAAAATGTGGTGTGAGAAAGATCTAGCAGCTAAAAGAAAATTAAGATATTATAAGGAGGTCATCAACCCCACCCTAGATGATCAAAAATATCTGTGTGTTTTAACCAGCTCAAAGAAGAAAATTAATATAGCCTAGATTAGAACGAACTCTCATGAGTTCCGTAGTGAAACAGGTTGTTGGACAGTTCCTCAAACACCATGGATGGAAAGCATCTGCCATTTCTGTGAGAATATGAATATCGAGATGAAAATCACTTCCTCTTAGAGTGCCCTACTTACAACCACATTAGAGCTCAATTTCATAATCTTTGTTGTAATACTCACCTTCCTAGCCTTTTAAGATGTCAAAATTATAGTGAGCTCGGGAGGCTTCTTTACAAGCTTTTTGAGCATAGGAATAAAATCTTAAATCAAACTAAATAACTCTTTTCTTTAGGTCCGATAGACCAAAGATTGGTCTCAGTGGACGTTAACCACCTCCACCATCATCATTATCAGTGAATTTTTTAATTGTAACTATATTTTTTAAATTATTACGATTATTATTCTTCTATAATTATTATTTTAAAATAATTTTATTTTATTTGAAATAGTAAAATTTTTTATTGTAAATAGGTTTTTTTTTTTTTTTAATTGTTGGTGTTATTATTCTCTGTAATTATTATTCTAAAATAATTCATTTTTTTCATGGCGAATATTTCAGTTTTATTTTCTAAATTTTACGAAACAATTAAATTTCTTTTATTCGGCCATGTTTGGGTATATTAAATTATCGCGGCTATTCGGTTGCCTTCACGGCAGTGGCATTCGCACGAGATACCTTGCAGCTATACAATTTCACTTTTAAATATTTTCCAAGTATTTTTAATCGAACTCAGAGAGCAGCCATACTCAGACAAAGCATATTCGATTTACAATTAATCACTTGAAAAAAATCAAGATCGTCCGTTAAAAAAAAGATGCCTACAGGCCTTCATCCACCCCCGATGTTGAAATACATACCCGACTAATTATAAAAACAAAAAATAATTGAATTATTCATTATAATAAATAAAAACTAATAAAGTACTTGAAGCATTAAGTGTAGAACTATATAAAAATAAAAAGGTTAAATAAATTGTTTCTTTTTATAAATTAAATAAATTTAATTCAAAATTATTTTCAAAAAACGTAATCGAAATAGAATAATGAACGTAATTGAAATAGAATAACGATAAATGTAAGAAAAGGAAAAAAAAATTATTATATTTTTCCCATAATAAAACGTAAAAAAAAAATATTGTTTCAAGTAAAAAAAATAAAATTATTAGTAAAAAAATTATTTATTAACACCATGAATAAATAAAAATTCATTCATTTCCTCAAACTAAATAATTAAACAAATATTTAAAATAAATCAAAAATATGAATAAGAAAAAAACTATTTTAAAAGAAAATGAAATAAAATTAGTTGTAATCAGTTGTTTTATAAAATCGGACCGTTTTATGGACATGAAGGCGACTCTTGGAAATAGAAAAGGATGACCAAAAAAAAGGGCGAAAAAGGAGACCTCTTGTTAAGAATGTGTTTCCAATTGGCTGTTAATAAGGATGAGACTTTGGAAGTTCAGTAAGAGAAAAAAAAACTATGGCTGAAAATGTGGTTTTAAAAAAAAAATAGGGCTTGAAATTACAGAAATTTACCAAAACGATGTTTGGTAAGCGACATTGAAAACTCTGTAAGTAAAAAATGGAGGAAGTTGAAAACTTAGTTTAGCGCTAGAACAGATTCAAATTCAAATGTATATACATATGTTAACCTTAACACTGGCTTGAGAAAATTTACCACTAGTCCAGTAAGTATCTTGTGCTTAAAACGGTCGGATTTTTTTAGAATTAACACTAACAATTGTTTAAAACAATTTTCACAAATTTTTTTTATCTAATTTATATAGTCTTTTATGAACTAAAACTTTTCAATCTTTATCTACCGTGTTTAAATAATTTTATAGAAACAACTAATTATATTTCATTTTCTTTCCAAATGGTTTTTTTTTTACACTTTTTAATTTATTTTAAATATTTATTTATTTTAAAGAATAAATGATTAGTTTTTATTCAACTAATTATATTTCATTTTTTCAAAATATATTTTTTTGGACACTTTTTAATTTATTTTAAATATTTATTTATTTTAAAGAAATAAATCAATATTTTTGTTGACAAAATCAATAAATTATAATAAATAATTATTATTATTCTTTTATGAAATTATTATATATATATATATATATATATATATATATATATATATATATATATATATATATATATTATATTGCTTTTTAATTACACTAACTTTTTTTTTCAAATTATTTAATTATAAATATATATTTTTAAATTCATATTTATAATTTGTTCTATTATTACTGTCTATTAGTACATTAGATTTTTTTATTTTTTTAGAATCATTACTTCAGTTATGTTTTATATATATTATATTTTATTTATATTAATTTACAAAGCATTTTTCATTTCCCCTTGTTTACAATATCCTTTACATTAAATTTACAATATAATGTACATAATTTTCATAATATATATTTTTCCACCCTGGAAAAAAAACATATTTTAATTTTTAGTTTTAAATTCTCCATCTTTACAATACACTTTGCATTTAATTTTTACAATACAATTTACATTTAATTCTAATTCGGCCATGTTTGGGTCTATTAAATTATCGCCCCAAATCCGTTGTCTTCACCGCAGTGGCATTGGCACGAGACACCTTGCAGCTCCGCAATTTCACTTTCAAATTATTTTAAAATAATTTTATTGCGAAAGCTACGACCTCCCCTGGAGCGCAGGGATCGATGAACGACTGAGACAAAGGATATTCGCAGCCTATTTGATTCGCAACCGTTGAAAAAGAATGTCAACGAACCTTCATCCACCTCCAACTTGAAATGAAATATATCAGCCAATGAATTATAAAAATTAATTAATTGAATTATTCATTATAATAAATAAATAAAGTATTTTAAAAAATAACCGTTGAACCACAATAATACCAACAATTTAAAAAAATGTTATAAAAAATAAATTAATTATTGATTATAAATTAATAAGTAAAGTTTTTTAAAACCATAACCGTTGAACCACAATATTAACAACAATTTAAATCATAAATACAAATTAAAAAAATCAATTTACAATTAAAGAATTTGAAATAAAATAACAATTTAATGTAAATAAATGTAAAATCAAAAAAAGTTAAAATAATGGTTTATTTAAAAAAAACATAATTAAAATTGAATAATGACTCAATGTAAATAAATAAAAACAAAACTTTATATTTTTCCAATTATAAAGTGTAAAAAAAAAAATATTCTTTCATATTAAAAAAAATTAAAACAGGTTAATAAAAATAATATTTATTTATTTGGTAAATAAAAAAATTTATTATCTCCTCAAAATAAATAAATATATATTTAAACTAAATTAAAAAGTATAAATAAGAAAAAAAAACTAATTTGAAGGAAAGTGAAATAAAATTAGTTATAATGTGTTGTTTCTTTAAAATATAAAAAATAAATAAACAAATTAAACACATTTGATAAAGATTACAATTTTTTTATTAATAAAAAACAATAAATTACACCAAAAAATTGGGAAATGATTTAATAACAATTCTTAGCATTAAATAATGCAAATATATGTGTGTGTGTGGAGCTTTTTATGGACAAGAAAATGATTGTTGGAAATAGAAAATGACAATTAAAAAATAATGGGCAGACGGCCCTGTGTTAAGAATGTGTTTTCAATTCGCTGTTGGTAGTGGGGCTCCGGGTTCAGAGGCGTTGTGGTGCGCTTGGAAGAGGAAGTGTAAATGATACGCATGGATTTGGTGGCGAGTTATATGAGATACCATCTTTCTGCAAGGTTGTTAGGTGCGCAAGTTAGTGAGGTGTGGTTTGTGAGTCCTTCGGGATAGTTGTGTGGGGTTAAAAAAAGCTAGGTCTTAAAATGTGGTAAGTAAAAAATGGAGGAAGTTGAAAACTTAGTTTAGCACTAGAATAGACTTAGATTCAAATGTATATACATCTGTTAGCCCTAACTTTGGCTTCAGAAAACTTACCACTAGTCCTGTAAGTCTTGAAGAATTGACATCCAAATTTGCGTAGGTGCAACCTGATGGAAATTTCTGATAATTTCAAACAAAACAGAGGAAGCAAAGTTCCTCAACTCAACACAAAGAAATGAGAAATTTGGACAAAGAGGATATGGAGAAAAGCTCTGTTTTTATTAACCATAAAAATGACAATAAAAATTACAAACTTCTTCAGAACTACAGTTCTGGAATAATCAAAAACTCCATACTCTGTTTTTACAAACTCTGTGTTTTTTTTAACACAGATTACAGTTGCTGAAACACGTGTTTCAGCAACAGGCAGACAGTTGCTGAAACACAGACACAGTTGCTGAAACAGCCTGTAGAATGCATGCTGCTCCAAAAACACAGCGACTCTGTTTTCTTGCTGTTTTCTCTGCTCTATCTTCTTCTCTGTCTTTTTCTATTTCTCAAACTCTCTTCTATTTCTTCTAACCTCTAAATGAACTGTTGTTCATCATATTTATAAGCAAAAGCATATTTGACTTATAATATTAAAAAAATACAAAATATCTTCTAATGCATATCTGCGTATTGAATGCACAGGAAGCGGTGATGCCTTTTGGAACAAAATAAGTCAGCTACCTCCAGGGACATAACTCTGAAAATTAAATGCACAGTGGAGTGCAATAAATCAAGCACGACTTTGAGGCATCCAATATTTCTGAAATATCTACAGTGGATCTGATTTCTCTGTCCAGCTGTTTATGTTGCAGTTGGAATTAAATTCCAGCACTCCCCCTTAATTTCAACTGCTGGGGTTTTCACCATACCCAGGCATTCTCTAAAATGATAAAAACTTTTCTTTGCCAATGGTTTTGTCAAGATGTCAGCTAGTTGATCCTCTGTTCTGCAGTGCTGGAAAACAATCTCACCATTGTTAACCAATTCACGTATGAAGTGAAATTTGGTGTCTATATGCTTTGTCCTTTTATGAAAAACAGAATTCTTAGACAATGCTATTGCCGAGCTATTGTCACAGTAAATGGTTGTGCCCTTTTCTTGTTCATGACACAAATCTCTGAGAACTCTTCTCAGCCACACTGCTTGGCATGCTGCTGCTATTGCTGCCACGTACTCTGCCTCTGCTGTTGACAAAGCCACAATTGGTTGCTTCTTGGAAGCCCATGAGATGGCTCCCGATCCCATATGAAACACATATCCCGATGTGCTTTTCCTATCATCAACACTTCCAGCCCAATCACTGTCAATGTAACCTGTCAACATGAAACTTTCAGAAGAGGAGTATAAAATACCAAACCCCTTCGTTCCATTCACATACCTTAGAATCCTCTTGGCTGCCTGCCAATGAGTCTCTTTCGGTCTTTCCATGAATCTGGAGATTAAACTCACTACGTGCATAATGTCCGGCCTAGTTGCAGTCAAGTACATGAGGCTGCCAACTATGCTTTTGTACAATTTTGGATCAAAATCCTTGCTGCTGTCTTCTTTGGTCAATTTCAACCCCATTACAGTTGGAGTCACAGCTGCCTTGCTGTTCTGCATGTTAAATCTCTTCAACACTGCTTCTACATATATACCTTGGGAAATGAAAACACCATTTTCACTTTGGTCTACTTCAATTCCAAGAAAATATCTTAAGAAGCCCAAGTCAGTCATTTCAAATTCACTTTTCATGACTGCTTTAAAATCAGCAATGAGAGAAGCATCATTGCTAGTAAAAATTAAATCATCTACATATAAAACAACAATAAGAATCTTACCGTCATTCTCCTTTATGTAGAGTGTGGGTTCACCATCACACTTCTCAAACCCATTCTCAATCAGATAAGCATCTATTCTGCTGTACCATGCTCTTGGAGCTTGCTTCAGCCCATAAAGAGCCTTCTTCAGTTTGCAGACTTTATGCTCTTGGCCTTCTACTTCATAGCTTGGAGGTTGTTCAACATAAACCTCTTCTTTTAACACTCCATTCAGGAATGCAGATTTAACATCCATCTGATAAATCTTCCATTTGTGTTGTGCTGCAATAGACAACACTGTTCTGACTGTTTCCATCCTTGCTACTGGTGCAAAGGTTTCATCATAGTCTTTGCCTTGTTGCTGCTTGTAGCCTTTCACAACAAGTCTTGCTTTGTGCCTATCGATCTTGCCTTCAGCATTGCTTTTGGTCTTATAGACCCGCTTAACTCAAATGGCATCTTTGCCTTCAGGGAGGTCCACTAACTCCCATGTTTTACTCTTCTCAATTGCACCAATTTCTTCATTCATTGCTTCAATCCATTTATCTTCATTTACAGCATCTTCAAAATGAATTGGGTCATCAACATGACAATATAAAGCGAATAATGAATTCAGATCGGTATTATTACTTACCTCTCCTTGTTCATAAATCTCATTCAAATTTCTGAATCTTGGTCTTCTTGGTGTGCTTGGAGTTCCATCCGAAATTGAGGGTATTTCTGACCCCTGTGGTGTGCTTGGAGAAGCACTTCCTTGACTTCTCAAGGCTGTTCGAATTCCAGCTTGTGGTGTGGTTTGTTGTACTTGCTGTGGTGGAGGAGGAGCCACCAAAGAAGGGTTATTTGCTGCTGTCCCTTCCTCTTCTTCTTCGTGAGACACAATTGTCTTCACATTCACGGTCTTCTCTAAGCTTCCATCCCAAGCTTCATCTTCAATGAACTGCACATCTCTGCTTACTATCAATTTCTTGGTTAATGGATTATAGAGTTTGTATGCTTTTGACTCATCACAATAGCCGATAAAGACACACTTCTCCCCCTTACTGTCAAGCTTCTTCCTTAGTTGATCCGGTACATGTGCATATGCTACACAGCCGAATACTCTCATGTGAGTGACAGTTTGCTTTTGACCGCTCCATGCTTCTTCTGGTATTTTGTTCATGACAGCTTTAGTTGGGCATCTATTCAAGATGTAAACTGCGCAAGTGACAGCTTCGGCCCAATACTCATGCGGCAAGTGTTTTGCCTTCAGCATACTTCTGACCATGTCCAGAATGGTCCTATTCTTCCTTTCTGCAACACCGTTTTGCTGAGGTGTGTACCTCGCGGTGAACTGCTTTTGTATGCCATTATCTCTGCAAAAACGCAGAAAGTCTTTGGAGATGTACTCTCCACCTCTATCTGTTCTGAGCACTTTGATATAATGCCCACACTGTTTTTCAACAAGAGTTTTGAAGTGGCGAAATTTCTCAAACACTTCACTCTTCTGTTTCAGCACATACACCCATGTCTTTCTGGTGTAATCATCAATGAAAGTTAAAACATATTTATTTCCGGCAAATGATGGTATTTGCATCGGTCCACACACATCAGAGTGAATAATTTCCAATGGTTCTTTTGCCCTTATACTCTTTCCTGCTGGAAAGCTTTCTTTGTGTTGCTTGCCCAAGATGCAGCCTTCACAAAGGCTGTCCGGTTTCTCGATCAATGGCAATCCCTTTACCATTCCCTTTCTGTGCAATAGATTCAAGCCTCTGAAATTGAGATGTCCAAATCTCAAGTGCCACAACCAATTCTCATCTTTCACTTGTTCCTGAAAGACTTCTTGTGTTACAGCTGCAATAGTTCTTCCTTCCTTCAAATCTGCCCTGATTTTGAGAGGAAACATTCTATTGCTGGTCATCTGCACCTGTGCAATGATCTTCTTACTTGGAGGTATGTCTCTGATTGTACACATATCATCTTTGAAGAACACATTATAACCTTTGTCAATGAGCTGTCCAATGCTCAAAAGATTACTTTTCAGACCAGGTACATAGTATACCTCTGGCACAATCATCTGTTCTCCATTTCTTGCTCGGATACTGACTCTGCCCTTACCCTTGACAGATATCTTACTATCAGTTCCTGTTGTTACCTCAGATTTCACATTTTCATCCAGATTGGCAAACATTGCAATATTTCCAGTCATGTGATTACTACAACCTGAGTCTAAGAACCAAAAATCTTCCTGTTTGTCTTGTGCAATGTTACATGCTAACAACACAATCTTTGGATTCTTATCTTCTTCATTTGCAAAATTAGCATTTTGCCTGTTATTCATGTCATTTTTCTTTTTTCTACATTCATTGGCATAGTGCCCATATTTCTTACAATAATGACATTGGACTTGGGATTTGTCATACCTTTGTCCATGAGCTTGCTGTTTGCTTGAACCTTCATCTTGGTTCTGATTGTAGCTCCTTCTGCTTGTGCTTGCAGGATTATTTCTGCCTTTGTTTTGGCTTCTTCCACGACCTCTGTTATTTGCTCTGCCTCGACCTTTTCCTTGGCCAAAAGACATCCGAGTCTTGAATGCTTGCTCAAAAGAGGAATCTGTTCCTCTACTCAGTCTGTGTTCATGAGACATAAGAGAAGCACTCAGTTCATCTACTGTGAACTGTGAGAGATCCTTTGTTTCTTCTATTGCTACCACAACAGCTTCAAACCTTAAGGGTAAACTTCTCAAGATCTTCTCTACAATCCTTCTTTCTTCAAGGATTTCACCATGAGATCTAATCTGGGTTATCAACCCAATAACCTGAGTGAAGAATGAATCTACTGTATCAGATTCCTTCATGCTGAGTGTTTCAAAGTCTCTCCTCAACATCTGCAACTTTGCAGTCTTCACCTTCTCCATGCCTTGATAGGCAGTTTTTAGAATATCCCATGACTCCTTGGATTTTGTTGCTGCTGCAATCCGTGGGAAAACACTTTCATGTACTGATTGAAAGAGAAAAAAGAGGGCTTTGGCATCCTTCTTCCTGTCGCTCTTCAACAGATCTCTTTCTGCTACTGTCAAAGCAGCCAATGCTGCTGCATCTGCAGGTTCAACATAACCAGTTTCAACCAGCTCCCATATTCCCTGAGAAGCAAACAATGCTTTCATTGTTATGGACCAATAACTGTGATTTTTCCCATTAAACTGTGGTAGTTGGGAATTTGTCAAACCAGTTCCAGCATCTGCCATCTTCGCTGTAAAAGAAAAGAAGAGATACTGACTGTATAATAAAAAACAAGCAAGAACTTTCTCTGCTGGAGAAATCTGCTCAGTTAAGCTTCTTATAGCTCCTACAGTGAAAAAAAAACTCTGTTTTTGACTCACTGAGTGCCTAGACTAGCTCCGATACCATGATGGAAATTTCTGATAATTTAAAACAAAACAGAGGAAGAAAAGTTCCTCAACTCAACACAAAGAAATGAGAAATTTGGACAAAGAGGATATGGAGAAAAGCTCTGTTTTTATTAACCATAAAAATGACAATAAAAATTACAAACTTCTTCAGAAATACAGTTCTGGAATAATCAAAAACTCCATACTCTGTTTTTACAAACTCTGTGTTTTTTTTAACACAGATTACAATTGCTGAAACACGTGTTTCAGCAACAGGCAGACAGCTGCTGAAACACAGACACAGTTGCTGAAACAGCCTGTAGAATGCATGCTGCTCCAAAAACACAGCGACTCTGTTTTCTTGCTGTTTTCTCTGCTCTGTCTTCTTCTCTGCCTTCTTTGATTTCTCAAACTCTCTCTAACTTTCTTCTAACTTTAAAACGAACTGTTGTTCATCATATTTATAAACAAAAACATATTTGACTTATAATATTAAAATAATGCAAATATCTTCTGATCTTTATCTGCGTATTGAATGCAGATAGGCGGTGGGAGTTAACGTGCTGGGTTTTGGTAAATAAAATCGGCTGTCTGCAGGCTCAATAACTTCTGCAAATTTTTTGCTTGACTTTCAGCCATCCGCCTTCCTAAAATATCTGCGGCAATCAGATTTTGTCCAGCTGTTTTTATGTTGCAGTTGGAATTAAATTCCAACACAACCCTGCGAGATGGACCAACAAGAATGACGATTATTCATAGGAATACCTGTAAACAAAATATATTGGTCACCTGGTAGGCAATGAGAGCAACCAGAATAATAACTGATCCTAGTAAATGGAAATCCTTCCGTTAACCGCAAGGCTGCAAAACTAATACTCGAAATAAGGTTAACCAGAAAACCCTTTTGACCTATTGGGAATCTCCATTGTTGAGCAATGTTTCCAAACTTGTTATAGCACCAGGGTGTAAAGCCCATTAACTGGATGTAGAATCACAAATGTGGAAAAATGACCAAACACTAAGGCCAGAGTTCTCTGTCTGCAAGGAGGGAGACATAATGGCCCAGTCAATGGCGGGAGAGGCAAGCGTGGTTACCTGAAACTACCCTAGACAATCCTAGCCGTGGATCCTCGTGTCATAAACTAGGTTTAGGGAGCTTTTGACATGTAGAGTTACAGATGTTAGGATAAGCGAATGACCAATATTGCTATGGACACAATTTTTATGAAATTCTGGAGTTTTTGATAATGAAACAACTGGATACCATATACGAATGATGCAAAGTTCAATTGTGGTAGGCGTAGAGTTTTACCAAGACATAATTTCATCATTATAATGTTTACACAATAATTCCAACGCATGAAAGAGTTAAATAAAAAGGATATTCCACATGAGTCGTCCATTTAGTCTTAACATAACAAGTAATAAGAACAAAAAAAAATAATGACTCCTCGACATGAATAGCAAAGTAGCTAACGGTTGGAGAAGGTTCTAAAACTTCAAAAAGGAAAAAGTGTGTAGAGGAACTAAGTCTTGTGTCAAAATCAAAAGAGGTATAATTGTTTCATATGAATATGGTGTCTCAAATAATTTTGTAAACAAATATATATTATTCATTGTTGTCGATCTTGAATCAATTGATATTATTAGTGGTTTTACTCACACTATTTCATTGACTAATTTAATTTAATGTTGCTTTGTAAACAACAACAAAAAGAAAAACTTACAACCAATTATGACATTGTTAAATACTTAAATTTAATAAATTAATTAATTGTCATATATTAATTAATTAATTGATTATCAATTATATATTTTAATATTAAATATTATATTAATATATTAAATTAATAATTAATTTGGTTTATTAATATAATGTTTAATACAAAATTAATATATGAATATTTAGTGTTTAATATATTATTACTATTTAATTGTGACATTAGTATAATATTAAAAAATGTAGAAAATATTATTAAAGTATTTAAATAGTATTCATAAATGTTTAATATAATATCAATAGTACATTAATAATATATTATTTTACACTTTTATAATGTCTTACCTATAAATTAATTTATCCATTAAAACATGTTAATTATGGTTGACTATTGTTAACATCGTCAACTATAGTCAACATGGTTATGGTTGACTATTGTTGACATGATCAACTATAGTCACTGTTGTGGTGGATTCGACACATGGGTGTACGAAATCACACGCATCTAGAGAATGTGGTCTTTTCTCTAAACCATAAGTAACAGGCATTATCTGGGGGGAGCTCAGAAGTATAAGACTAAAAATGAAGTAATACACATAAGTATGCTCTGTTTAAAAGTAAAACTAAAAACACAAAAAGAAGCTAAATAGAGAGTTCCAAACAATAACAAGGTAAACAATGGCTCGATGGCCTTCTTCTCATTGAATGCTTGGAATGAATACAAATATTACCCACTTGCCGAAGGGCCTAGGCAGAGGCTCTAGGACCCGATGCAAGGATGTTTGTCCTTCAAGTTCTGCCTTCCAACGCAATTCAACTCTCTCTCTCTCTATGATGCAGTGGAATGAAATTGTTGGGTGGCCAACAATTGAGTCCACTTCTTCAACTCCTGCTCCCTGGTTCACAAAAATAGCTAATGTTGCTAGGGCAAATTTGGCCAGCATAACCTTGTGCTCACCCATTGTTCATCTCTTTTAGGGTTTATATAGTTGAGCTTTCAAACCTCCTTCCCTCCCTTGGTACATGGTGGATAGTGACCGACGGGAGGGGAAATATTCCATTGTGGGCTGAAATATGCTTTTGTGTGCTCACGCAAGGCCTAAGGAGGCGCTGGTGCTGTCCTTAGGCGGCTTTCACATAAGGAGAAATTGTCATTTTCCTGCTTGTGGTCCTGGAAAGGGTAATTTTTCCATTTCCAGGAATCCGCGCTTATCGGGCTCCAGTGCGTGCAGAAGGCGCTCTTCTCGAAGGAAAAAGCGCACATTCGGGCATTTATGAATAGTTCAATCTTGAATTGCTCCAAACCTTAGAAATTCTTAATATTTTTGATTCCATAATGTATCCCTGTCCTGTAAATCCTTGGTCTTGACATTACTTAATGTCGTTTTCTGCTATATGATTTTCCAGTGTTAACAGTTTCCCCCTAATGTGTGAGGTCTAGGAAGAATTGTATAGCCGAAATACATTATATTTTATTTTATGTATCTTACGCAGAGAGAGAGAGAGAGAGAGAGAGAGAGAGAGGCATGCATATAGAATGACAACATCTTGCACCGGGTCTGAGATAACCACTACCTAGGGGACCCCCTGCAAGTAGACAAAATATACAACATATTTGCAAAATTTCAACAAGGTGGGCATGTCCCATGCTCGTGATGCTATGGAAAATTAAACAAAATTGACAGATACATGTGCTGTCAGTGTCACTACTGTGGTAGTGATGTTGGTGGTTGTTGACAAGG
The DNA here is from genome assembly GCA_034641835.2 of Pinus albicaulis. Lineage (NCBI taxonomy): Eukaryota > Viridiplantae > Streptophyta > Pinopsida > Pinales > Pinaceae > Pinus > Pinus albicaulis. The sequence continues at coordinate 1,313,570,166 of CM076572.1, forward strand.
ACTGCTGACACCCTCAGGGGCATTTTTTATTTCATGATAGATGGAATGTGGTACCGATATGCGTAATCTTGGTATGGCAGATCACTATGAAATGTACGCATATGTACTAGCTAGGACCTTCCCGTGTAAGCATTGTTGTCAGATATGCTTATAAAGGCATGGATCTTTGACGGATCTTGATCAAAGTGCAATGGTTGTAAGGTACAATACCATCATGACATGAAAGCTTTTACTGTAGTCGAATGTCAAGAGGATCGATCACATCTATGGAAAACGATGTCTCCCATAGTGCCACCCAAGGATACCCCTTTGAATGGGGAGGGGTCATCCAAGGTACCGCTTCCTTTTTGGAAAATAGGTGTTGATGTCGACAAAAAGAAAGCCTTAACCGAACCATAATGGGTTTAACATAGGCATGTTGGTGAGCAGTGGCTGAAAACGGATGATGGGGATTCAGTGGCCCTAGGTCGAAGTATATTTGAGCATCTTGGCAATAGTCATAGGTATTTTCTGAAGGAAAGAATCCCTAGAGTCGGTAGGACCTCCAGGGCGGGTATGAACCGGCTATGATTGTCATAATGGTGCGTGCATGGAGGGTATGAAATACTTCTACCAAGGGAGATGGGGGATTGCTGCCATGGGAGGAAAAAGTCCAACATGAGGGCAAAGAGGCGAAGGGCATTGTTTGTCATTTTTGTACAAAAAGAATAAAATAATAGGGTTTGGTTTGTACAAAACATAGAGACAGGTACCCCAAAACATGAAATAGGGTCGCTCACTTGATGGTGTGAGGACAGTGTTTTGCTGGGGGTAGGGGTCCCATTGGATGGTCTCATGTGTGGGGTTGATGAAGCGGAAGATGTCGCAGATGGATTAATGCTGATGGAGGTATGGTGGGCCAAATGTGGTGCACGGAGGAGTGCTTTCATTCTGCTTGTACAACTCGGTCATCCGGGAAGGGGGTTGAGTTGGAATGGTGAACTTGACCTTATGCATGATATATGGATGGGCATGAGGTGCTTCCCAGACTACAATGGTATGGCCATGGTGTCACTTTATGGAGTGATGTATGGTCTACTTGAGATGACGATCGCCATGGATGGGAGGCTCTACCGACCATCGAGGAATTTTATCATATGCAGGGTGAGGTGATGATAAATGTGGTTGGGTGTGAGGAACCTAGTTTTTATTTATGATGGAGAAATGATGTCAGGATACACAATGTTTCTGGGACTCTATCATGTCGAGGGTAGAATGATACCTGCTCCGGAACTTTTAGTGGTGATTGTTGTGAATGGTTTGTGGGTTCTTCCTGCAAAAAAAACTACCTCAAGTGAAGGCATCTTCTTTTCATTAAATATTATTTGGAAAACATGAATTTTGGAAAGGAAGATGGGAGGGTGCATACTTGCCGGCGGTTGAAAAAATATTTCTTTGGAAAGCGAATGTGGGGCATCACTTTCATTCGTCATGGTATACTGATTATGGTGCAACTTACAGTTTGCAGAATGGACCTTCTTATCTCCTGTTATGGGCCTACGAAGTTCTGGAAAAGGGCGATAAATAAGGGATTATGGCCCTAATCCTATTCATTTGTACTTGCTGAGTTTGGGAGATCAGAGGTGGTAGCATATCCTTTCTTGTCGTTGCAATCAGCCTGTGTACTGGGGATTAGTGACACTACGCTAAGGTTACTCTTATGATGTCCTGCATTTTGATTTTTCCAGTTTGGTGACGCCAAGGGCTGTACAAATTAGGTTTGTACGACCTCAAAGGGGCTTTTTTACCTAGATTGCGTGGGAGATCTAGGGAAATAGGCGCCCCCCTTGTGCGTATTTCTCAAGTACAACCACGCGAAGGTGCACTCTCCCTGCCTCTTTGTGCGCAAGGGCGCGCCTGTAAATGAAACAGGTGCGTAAGGGCATGCCTGTCTGAGAGACAGGCGCGCAAGGGCAGTGTTTTTTGAAAAAACTTGGGTTTTTTGCTATTCTTAAAAGTTTTTGTTCTTTGTATTGATGGGTGCCTGTTGCTTGGCAGGTTAGTGTGGAGAGAGTGAGATTGGCCCGAGATTTGGACTGCTCTGGCTGCTGATGTTGGGGTGCGCCATCAGTTGGCCACATGAGGCCTCCTAAAATTTGCTGAGAACGAGTGCCTTCAGTCACAGGACCTATTGCTATGTTATGTCATACGGCATTAGCACTGGAGACGCAATATGTTTGTCCTGAGGGGGACAAATTTGATTATTTGTTCGGAGATGGATATTTACTTTGTGACGGGATTACTACCTGAGGGAGAGGTGCTGAGGTATCTGCTTCCTACTGGGCGGGTGAATATGGACAGGTTCCGACAGCGTCATTGCAGTGGTGTGCCTCTGATTGAGGGGTCCATCAATATCACCTCAGTGACAGATGTGGCTAAGCGGTGTGCTCTGGCTGTTATTGTGTGATTGGTGAGGTTGTTTGTGCCACATCGGGCATTGCGCCCACAGGTGGGAGTTTTATGCCACTTGAGGAATGGGAATTTCTTTGATTTTTCCCGTTTCTATTTTGATGGTATGGTGTTGCAACTAAACAGGGTCTAGCATGGATCCAAATCATTTATGTATGCCAGCATTTTGTGCACCATCATGTATGAGAGGGTCGTGCTGGTGAGGTCCGTAGTGCCTGTGCCTATCGAGGGGCTGAGGGAGCCACATATGAGGAGGTGGGATCCGGTGATGCCACGCGGTGGTGGTGGCAGAATGGGTCATTATTGGAACGACACAACAAAGGCTTGGTTTGAGGCCAATCCACAGATGTTTTTTCCATACCCTTATGTAGGGATAGATTTTCAAGGTGATCCAGATATTGGTCTCCCTTTTGGTTATGTTTAGGGTCCCGCAGTTATGTGTTATATTTCTGCATTTATTCGAGTTTTTTGTGTTCTTGAGTGTTTTTTTATTGACACTGACATTATTTTTGTTACTCGTGCAGATGTTGGCGAGGTGGGACACCCAGTGGCCTGGCTTGTGGGTCACAACCCTCCACCACAACTGCCTGGTGGTCGGGGAGGTGGTGTCGTCGATGGACCGAGCGAGGGTGCCAATGGACTGAGCGGGGCTGGTGCTGGCCCTTCAGGTGAGGGAAGTGGCACAGGTGCCGCTGAGATAACAGCAAAGAGAGCTCATGCAGATGTGGCTGAGGCACGCGCTGTAGCACTTATAGCTCAGCTAGAGGCTCTAAAGGACTTCCGGGGTTGAGTGGACCATTTGACCCATGGAATGCCTACTCGAGGTCTTATGGATGACTTCGAGGAGATATGGCTAGAGAAAGTGATTTTCGTGAGAGGGACTACCGGCCGACTCTACGACGGGTAGCTATCGTAGTGGCAACAATAGCTCCAATGGTGGCACTAGGAGCAGTGGTGGCCCCAGGTACTCCTCCTGAGGGGCCACCCCCCTAGAGTATATTTGTACACAGGGAAAGCACCCATTATGAGGATGCTTCCTTTATTTTTGACGACCTTTGTATTTTTTGGCTCACCAATGGGCTAGAAATAATATATTTTGTACTCTGATACACATATTTATATATGAGAGATTTTTTTTGTGGCTCGACATGGTGTGATGTCTATTTCGGTTTATACATTTGTGTTATGCTGATGGATATAATTTTTTTTGGTTTTTATGTATGTTGGTTTTCTCGCGATGCATTCCAGTCTAGGATATTGTTAGCTATGTGATCAAATGTTTGGTTTTGATTCCTTGATACATGTGAGAATGTAATATAATCAAATTTTCTGCTTAATCTTATGGTACACAAATATTTTATAAATAGGTTTGTATCCCTGGTTTCAAATGTTTGGTTTAACTCTGAGACTACTAACTAGGAATCAAGGTAAGCATGCGTATGGCGGATGCCCTGTTGGAGGGCCATGCACATAAGTCTGATAACGACATCATATTCTGCTTGATTGTTGGTTGTTGAACCAATGCACACGCCGTTTGAACACAGTGGTGATCGGCCAGGGTGATAGATGACCCAGGCGACTGCAGCTAAGTTTTGAGACCATCGCGATGCTCCATCAGCAAATCCGAAATAGGGTTCAAGTTGGTGATCCATGGTGATATTTTGAGCATGTTTAGGTTTTTTTTTGGGTTAAAAATATTTTGGTGTTGCGGTTTGTGTGTACTCTAACTCTATGGGATAAGGGCTTTTGGGGCCCTTATGGGTAAAAATTCTTGAGGTAAAGGTCGTTGACGGGGTTATCAAGGTAGGTCCTGTCCAGTTCTGTAAAGATGTATGCCCCTTGCCGGAGCCAATGTTTGATGATATAGGGCCCTTTCCACAAGGTTTCGAACTTTCCTGGCCCCAAGGCTTCTTTTGCGTCATCATAGCGAAGGACTAGCTCTCCTTCGATAAATGAAAGAGGGGTAATGTGGCGGTCGAATTATTCTTTTACCCTTTTCTTATCGACCTCATTGTGTTGTAGCGATTGGCGCTTGTTTTCGTCAACTAGCTCTAGTTGTACAAGGCGTTGTTCTAGAGGTTGGGTGTCATCCAAGAGTTTGATGGCTACATGTAATTTTGGGAACTCGTGGAAATAAATACAAGGGCACAAGGTGCCCTAGTTTTTTGCGACAGGAATAAAGATGAATTTCTATGACGGAGGGGTTGTCGAAATCCTGTTTGGGGCATGCCATGACACAAGTCATAGGTGATGAGTTGTGTCGCTGGCATGTGGCAAGGGAAGGATCTCTGCAATGGAGTCCTGAGTGAGCCGATAGTTGGCCTTCCCGCTAGGATAGTCAATTCCTGGTAGATGGAGGTTGATTTTATCACAAATATGTCTGAATGTTTGCAGCAACGGACATCCCTTTGGTGTGTGATTATGACTGGTGCAAATGGTGTAGGGTATCACAGTGCTGACAGAGTAGATTGTGTGAGAATCTACACTACTCTATGTTCCAGATGTGGATGCTCGGAAAGGGTCTATTGTGGACCAAGGCGTCTTCTGTTTCAATTTTTGCGTCGTGGGTTAGAACCTGCCTCCCTTTTTGGTGGGTGGCTGACATAATGCTGCTCTAGCTGCTCTCATTTTGGGGAGATGCGTGCACTTACATGTATGATGAAAGTGTGAGAAAATTTGGCAGTAAGTCCATGTAATATTTTCTTGATTAGAGAGAAGCTTTTGAGGAAGAGACGAGATTATGCGGAGACTATTTGCAAGGGGTTTGAGTTCTCTACATTGATTGATTCGGTGATCATTTAGATCACATAGGCTGCATGTTATCCTCGGCTAGGCTTGAGGTTTACGTGATTGGTTTATGGTATTATTAGGCATGACGAACTACCCTAGTGGCAGGGTCGTAGTAGGCTTATAACACCATCGTGGTAGTGGGGGTGTCGTTGGGTAGATGACATATCTTTTATGCCATTCATGGAGGTCACTCGTCCTCTTTTCTACAACATTAATCATGTCAATAGTGGGATGGAGTCGTGAGACCTCAGTACAATGTCGTTCATAATGATCACTCTGACATATCAGGCTAAACGTCTGTGATATGGGTTTCCCATCGTGCGTGCTTTGAGGCCGGGCAGGGTACCATCGCCGTAATGTTGCTACGTCAGGGCAGTGGACTACTATATGGTCCGTCTGTTTGCACAATGTGCATGTGGGTGGCTTTCGTGACGTGTCTGTGATGGTAACTATGGGTTGCTTGCTAGGTCATTCTTCGGCTGACAAGAACATGATTGACCTGCTCATCTCCTCTACTTGGTTCATGGAGATGCCGATGGATTCAGCATCGATATCGTCTTCTTGGGAAAGATGAACTATGGCCGAGCAGAGACTAGCAAGGGTTAGTTGAAAGTGAGGTATGTAGTGACAATCCTCTAATAAGTGATTGCTAGCGCATAACGGGCATGTGAATTGTGCTTCTCATAGCCCCATGTAGTGAACCCTCTCGATTGGATACCATTTGTGGATGAGTTCCAATGCAGCACACTCTTTGAGGTAGTGGCCACGTTCATCGCATAGCGTGCGACATATAATGGTCATTACTGGGGGGCACTCTATGTATCGGTGCTCCTCTTGTAAGTACAATATGGTACACGGCTCGTCATTAATGGACTGGATGGAGGGATCCTCTTGATAGGATCGCTTGATCACATGCAAGGCATCCCAATAGCATGGTATTTCTAGACAGTGGTGGGTATAGTACCCATAGGTGTCATAGAGGGCGCATGCGTGATTGGTACGCAGCGGGTTTCCTATACCTTTGGTGGAAAGTTCCTTTTTATGGGAATGTCATTTTGAGGTGCCTGCCTCGCAGCAGAGGGGTTGTTTTAATTCACCCAACTCCGGGCATATGTGAGTAGAGTGTCCTGTGACATCACATATAGCACAGGTTGATGACTCCCTCTGCATGGTGGGGATCACCACTTTCTTTCCTTTCTTGGCAATTTTCTTTATTGTGGTCGCCGATTTCACAGCAGGGATTTCCCTTGCAGGGCCAATTTCGACTGCTATTTGGGTAGGTTGGGGCTCCTCAGGACCGGGAGGCTTTAATCCAAACCCAGTAACATTGGTAGCTGGCGTTCCTGGAGGTGGAATGAGGTACCACACTAGGAATGCCAATGATATGTTGGGTAGTACCAGTGTTGCCAAGACCTGTTGGGAGGTGAAGCCAGGAGGTGGGTATATGAAAGGAGTTTGGGAGGCGACATAGAATAAGGAGGCTGCAGTAGTTGATGCCTCGGTGTCGTTACTGCTTAAGTCCATGTCCTGACTAACCTCGGTGATTAACGTGGACATAATGCATACCGGGGCTGCTGTGGTATTGGGTGATACCTCAGGGATAATAGGAGTATCTCCTAGGACGGACGATGGTTTGAATTGGCCAGGGCCATATTCTTGATACCATGAAAGACCATCAGTGGCTGTGTCTACATAAGGTAGAACCATATCTGTGTTGGTCAAAGGACGCTTTTTAGTGTGCGTTAGCTGGTCTACTGTAATGATTCGATCCTTGTTAGGGAACATCATGATGGGGAAAAATGAGGATGCTATGGCAGACATGGCGTACATGTAACTCTGCCCAAGGAGTATATTGTAATCCAAGTGAGAATCCAAGACTTCGATGTCTATGTGGACCAATTTTCCGACTAAGAAGACCGGTACATTTTGGAAGAGACTAACGGGGGTCGAGGGTCGATCATCGTATGCCTTGAGAGTGATGAAGGAAGGTTTGAGTTCTAGGGATCCTATCTTCTGCCATATATTCTTTGACATGATGCATGTAGATGCACCCTCTTCAATGACACATCGGTGAATAGTGATATTCAGTACTGATACTGGCATCTGGAAGGTGACCATGGAGGGAAGCCTAGGGGTGGGTTTTTCTAAATCAAAAGCCATCATGCATGTGTCGACGGGGTCAACTGTGCCTAAGGCTGAAAGTAGGGCTTTCCGCTGCTTTGTGCACGATTGCAGTACCTCCAAAGCAGACATAACAACAGGTGACTGGGCTAAATTTTCTACGATGCTGTAATTGTGGGCTGCTTTGGAGTAGTTACCTACTCGCCTATTAGGACCTTTAACCATTTTTGGCAATGGTTCCAAAGGAATCTTTGGAATGGTCGAAGGTGCAGTCGGCGCAGACGTACTAGCCCCTGACGAACTAGTGTCTAATGGGGTGTCGTAGCTGCGATTATGGGTTTGGAAAAACATTTCTTCACCGTCCATGTAAATTTCATGGCTATTTTTCTCAGAATCGTTGGGGTTTTGCTACTGAGTGCTAACCGTTCCTTGATGGGGGAAGGGTTCTTCCATGACTATAGTTGTCTGGGAAGATCCTCCATGTCCTTGGTTACTCTAAAGCTTTTTAAGCTTAAGTAGTTCGGGACAGTGGTGAGTATAGTGCCCATACTCACCACATATCGAACAAGAATGGTTTTTTCATATAGGTGGCCTTTTTCCTTGCTTTTGAGCATTTCTTGGCTCCTGGTTCTGATTCCAGTTGAAGTTATCTCCAGGCCGGGGTCGCAGTGGGCGCTGTTGACTACTACCCCCCTGTCCAGGGTTCCCTTTTGGTTTGTTTTTTACCTTTCTTTTGACCACATTGGGAGGCTAATTCTCCTGATCATAATGGTGTGGTTGATCTTGGGACGACTGCACAAATTTCACCTGTGCATTGTTCTGCATTGGTGGGTTATGTGCTTGGGACTGAGCATACTACTATCCCATATTTGCACCTGGCCGTTGGGGGGGAGTTCTTCTGTCAGTTTTTCTTCCTATACTGGTACCCACCGGCCGGAGGGTAAGGTCCTCCATGGTGATACGCTGGCATCCCATTAGTCAAATTTTGCTGCTGCATATGATGACTTTGAAATATAGGCTGAGACATGTTCTAGGTAGACTCATCTGTATGGCCGAGATTCTGACTGCTGCTGCCTAGGTACCCTTGGATCATTTACCCAAATAAGTCCGTTTGCAGAGTTTGACGCGCCTGGAAATTCATGATAAGATTGCAGGCATGGGGCGTTAGGCAGGATATTGTATATGTACCCTGATTGTGTATAGATCACTTCAAGCTGTTGGGCTTTACTGATTGCATCCGCTTCGGATGTGGGGTTACGTTGCACAACATCCTTTGAATTATCCACTGTCAGAGTTTTCAAGAATAAATCTAAAAGGACTCGGTTGTCTAGTTGAGCTTTGCATAAGCTACGATGCCGTCTCCACTCATGGAGATGTTCAGAAATGTGGGTAGAGGGATATTTTATGAAACGATTCAGTAATTCCATTCCCGAATCATGGTGAATGGGTAACTGAAAGTAAGTGAGGAACGTAGTAGCGAGGACGCTAAAGGTTCTGTGTGAAGCAGGGGGTTGCTCGCTCGATGTACCATTTTGTGGCCACTCCTATGAGAGTGCATTGAAACAGGCTCAACCGAATAGTATCGTCAATGATGCTATTCGATGAGCACCATAGGTGAAAGGTCATTATATGATTCCCTCGGTCTTTTGCTTGCTTGCCCTCAAACTTTGGTATGTCTGAAGGGAGCTTCATTGGCATGGGAGGCCAATTGGGGTCATGTGCAATGGGTTCATTGGTGAGCTTGGTTAAATCTGGTAGATTTAACGCCGCTAAGAAGGGTGACTGAGAGGTTGATGCCATGGAAACGTGTGAAGACATGAAGTTCTGGTTAGAAAAAGGGTTATTCTGTGACGTACCTGGTTGTGAATTCAGCTGGCTTCCCATATGGGAAGCACCCTTCTGCCCCCTAGGGGACAAGGGGGGAGTGATGTGTGGTGTGGTGTTGGGAGATCGATTAGGGTTCCCAACAAAGGTTGCTCCCAGAAAGGAGGAACCAACCACTATGGAAAAGTTCCGTCTTTGATGCCTAAATGGTGAAAGACCTGGAACCCCTCCTGTTAGTGGGGGAAGGTCCAAAAGATGCCTCGACTGACGAGGTTCCGTTGGAACCGTTCGAGGGTCGTCCAAGTTAGGTTTTGGAAAAAACTTTTGAGGGGACTGAGTCTATGATCACGTCAAATTTATGGCCACATACATAAAACAAGGTGAAAAAAGAAATGATTTTTCCTTTAATTTAATCTATGTGATCAATCAAGCAAAAAATGGTTTTGTTTGTTTGCGCGTGATACTAAAAAATCCTAGAATACCTAATAACATCCTCACACTTTCAAATGTAACTGGGCCTTGAGAGTATTTCTTGCGAGTGCTGGCACAACGTCTCGAAAGAGCTGGCGACGCCCCCAGTCAGCCGAAGAGAATCAACGAAGGTAAGTGTAGAGGGTCTAGCGCTTGCCTGCACCATCACCTATAGGGTAAAGGATGCCCTAGTTTTGGCCACTAAGAACCACCGTCCCACATGAGAGTTTGAGTCTTGGGCTTCTTGGTAGTCAGCTAACAGTACCGAGTATCAGACGGGTGAGGTAGCCCCAACTGATACTACACGCACTACACCTAAGCCTAACCACCTCTGAATCGGGTCTTTGCAGCTCTCGGGTTTTCTTTTACGTTGTCTAATAGGTGTATTTTAAGTTCCCTAAAAACACAACTTCTATGCTTCAAATGTGAAGTGTGATCAAGGCATCTTATTGGATGCCTACCCCCTTGATCCTAACTTAAGCTATAATTTCTCTTGTGGCCCCTGTGGGGAGAGTTTAGTGCGTTGGTTTAAGTTATTTTTAGGTGGATTTATTTTCTTAGTGGGTGAATGTGTGTGAGCGTATGGTGAAAAATCTCATAATTTGAACATATGGATATCGGTGATCCTTTAAAAAATTCCCCTAGTTAAACTATGTGATGTTGTTCCTTGCTAAAATAAAAAGCATTTGCGAAGAATGGGCCGCTTCAAAAACCTCCTAATTAGTCTATGTGAGTGACTAAAGGGAGATGGCGAATCACAAATGTAGATTGTTAATATGCTTATATAGGGTCACCCAATGGTGCAAAGACAACAGAGATTACTTGCTCTAACTTGCGATTCAATCCTAGTCCCGCAATTTCCTAAATGCAAAATTTGAAATTTAAACTAAAACATTTCTACACTAGCTTATGCATGTGTGGTCATGAGCTACTTACTTGGACTAGTTAGACTAAGTTTCCATACCATAATTTGCAAAAACATAAATTGTTAGGAAATCAATGGTTAATTCGCCCCCTACTTATTTTATGTGAACACTTTTTGCAAAAAACCAACTTAAATAAAAACTAACTAAATGCCTACAAAAAGCAACAAAAATTAGTTTTCAGAAGCTGTGGGGTATCAACATAGGTGTTGGAAGATACATTAGGGGCTTCCCAACACACTTAAAATCAGGAAAAATGCAGCAGATAGGAGAAAAAATATCTTTGCAAATTGCGCGCAAAACCTTCTAATAGGTGCGCCTTCCTATGCGCAGGTCACCATTGAACGTGCGCCTTGCGCGTTTGTGTGTAAATACAGCGCGCAAATTCCTACAAGTAAAAAAAAAATTAGGAGCTTCCTTCTTCAGTCTGTCACCTTAGTGAGTCTAGGGACTAAAATAAGGGTCAGAGGACAATCAAATCCACTCCAACGTAGACTAAGGGTCTCTTACAAATAATTGCACAACCACATAAACTTGAAACACCTCAGTGGAGTTGCCAATCCTATTGTGGTGGATTCGACACATGGGTGTACGAAATCACACGCATCTAGAGAATGTCGTCTTTTCTCTAAACCATAAGTAACAGGCAGTATCTGGGCAGAGCTAAGAACTATAAGACTAAAAATGTAGTAATACACTTAAGTATTTTCTATTAAAAAGTAAAACTAAAAACACAAAAAGAAGCTAAATAAAGAGTTCCAAACAATAAAAAGGTAAAGAACGACTTGATGGCCTTCCTCTCATTGAATGCTTGGAATGAATACAAATCTTACCCACTTTCCAAAGGGCATAGGCAGAGGCTCTAGGACTCGACGCAAGGATATTTTTCCTTCAAGTTCTTCCTTCTGACGTAGTTCAACTCTCTCTCTATGCTGCAATGGACTGAAATTGTTGGGTGGCCAACAATTGAGTCCTCTTCTTCAGCTCCTGCTCCTTGGTTCACACAAACAACTGGTGTTTCTTGGGCAACTTTGGCCAGCTGTAATATTCCTAATTAGCGACAGCTAATTGGAATATTCGACTTTGTATATTTTTTCCTTTTATGGTTTGTAAATAAATAAAAAGTGAGAAAACAGGGTCTAACTCACTTTAGTAGAATAAGACATCCGCCTAGTAGCACAACGATGTGACTCAAGGGGGGGTCAAGGGGGCCACACACCACGTAGAGGAGGGGAGCCTACGTGCACTCTAGAAGCTTCTGCATAGATAAGGATGAGAATGTGGAGGAGAGAGAGGCTACGAAGGGTTTTGGAGGGAAACCAATGTTATAAAAGATGGAGGAGCCTCCCCATTTGGATCATTCTTGAGTTTTTGATTTTGGAGTGAGACTTTTGTCTTCTTGAGCATGCTGGCTGTTTAGCCTATCTGCAGCACTGTTTAGTGCACCGAGTGTCTCCATGTGGAGATCTCACCCTTATCCCCGGGGGACTTCGAGTGCCTGCTCGGGCAAGGTTAGTTTCCTTGCATTTTGTGAGTCGTTTATTTGTTTGGGTTTGTTGCGGAGCTGGAGCTTATAGAGATTTCACAGTCACTGGGAGAGAGGATGCAGTCCATTGTGGAGAAGCTTCAGATTGGGTTTCTGCAGGTGATTTTTCCAGGATTTCGAGCAGAGGGTCAACCTTTTCCCGTCAGAGATCTTTGGCGGAGTTTGTGGCAGTATTTTAGCTGTTTCTATCCAGCCACTGTGTTGTACCTTGGAGTCCAGCGTAATTCACTGGGGAGGCAGTTTCTAGGGTTTTCGGGGGTTGGCCATTCTTGGAATGGTTTTTGGATCTTGGCGGGGTTGTCGAGGAGAGGATATTTTCTAATTTTCATCTCATTCGAGCAAGGGGATCAACTCCTAATCTTTAGTCGATTCCAGCAGTAGTAGCTACACGACATTATTCCAGCAGCTGGGACGCAGTTCATAGAGCAGCCATTTCTTGTCTTTTCTGAGAGTGTTTTCTCACTTTCCTTGAGCAAGATCGCCTCTTTTACTTCATTATATTTCCCAGATTAATAAAATGGCTCAGCATTTTCTCTCTATGTTTTCTAGTTGAGTTTCCGTAGTTGCCGTAGTTACTATATTCTCTTTTTATCATATGTCTTTTGCATTATTATTTTGAGCGCTCTAGTTCTATACCACTTGGTGTGTTTATCATTCACTCTTAGACAGAGTCTAGAAAGGGCCAGGTAGCCTCCGGATCTCATCCTATTTTTAGAGGCGAAATATCTGGTAAACTCCCTCCCAGTCTATCTCTGGTTGGAGTTTGTCGTGTTTTAGAGATATCCCCGAAATGGGATATTACAGTGGTATCAGAGCATAGTTATGGCTCAGCCTGTGGTCTATGACATCAGGAAAGAGACCGTACAGAGGCAGGAAGTATAGAGACCGTGAGCATAGGTTGGAGGCCACCTACGAGGAGGAAGACTGTGCCTAGGTAGAAAACGCAGATCAGGACATAGAGCCTGTGAAGGACACAGAGGAGGTAGAGCTTGTAGTAGATTTGAGGTAGAAAGCGCTGATGGCAGATGACACAGAGGCCAAACAGTTTGGAGAGGCACTCCTCAAGTCGGTGTAGGATTTAGCCCAACAGATTGAGGTGATGGGCCTGAGGTTCACAGTTGTGGAGGCTAGGCAGTGTGAGACTCCATAGGTTTTCGAGGTCGGAGAGGGATCAAGTGCATCCCACCATTTTCCGGAGCAGGGTGCAACTCAGCGTGATACTCCTCAGCTGACAGCTTCTTGTGCACCTACCCGTTCTACGATGCCCACTTTCTTGGGAGCAGATACAGGGGCAGGAGCATAGTAGGAGGCAAAGCCTAGACACTTAGATGAGTATTTCGCAGAGTATCAGTCCTATGGGCAGGAGTTCATGGATGCTCTCACCTTCAGAGATTTTGTGCAGCTCCAGCGGGATAGTAGACCCCACAAACATCATAGAGGGCACCAGCATTACCATGATGGATATTCCCACCGTGCCTCTAGTAGATTTCATTTGCCCACATTTTATGGATCATCAAACAGTTCAGAAAAGTCTTGGGTGGAGAAGTTGGATATCTATTTCCAGCTTAACCAGATGTCGGAGACGGAGGCCATCAAGGTGGAAACATTATATTTGGATGGTGAGGCCCAGGACTGGTGGTTCCATGGGATGGTGACACTCGGGCATTCCAAAGTGATGACATATTCCGATTTTACTAGGAGATTGATAGAGAATTTTGACTGGAGGGATCCGGAACAACATTTTGTTGAGATGACGAAGCTCAAATAGACAGGGAGCCCCAAGACATACATTGCAGATTTCTTGAGGGTTTCGGTGATGGTGCCAGATATATCCGTGACACGGATGATATATATGTTTGTGGAGGGATTGGCAGAGCCACTTCGAGGTGTATTCAGATCCACTAGACCAACTACACTCCAGGATGCTATCAGTGGGACCATGGATTTGTAGGATGCATTGCCTAGGACACAGACACCTTACCCTCAGAGATAGGTTTTCCAGCCCAAGGGGAAGGATGTGAGGGTTCCTCCTCCAAAGGGGAATCCAGGACGGGCACAGGTAGATGATGAGGTCACAAGGGAGTTGAGGAAGAAGCGACTGTGCTTCACTTGTCAGGAGCCGTGGGCACCAGGGCATAGGTGTGCTACTGGAAAAGCACACTTCATTTAGGTCTTCTCCGATGATAGTGGGGAAGAGTATGAGGAGGATGATGAGGAGGCAGGAGATAGTTAGATGGCCCAGGATCAGTTTCCGCCTCCACCTCTAGGGACAGGAGGTGCAGCTTTTGCACCCATAGGAGGGGCCCTTGCAGCTTTGCGAGGAGTTCCTAAGTATTTGACGTTGCGCGTACGAGGGATAGTACGTGGCCAACGAGTATCAGTTTTGGTTGACAGTGGGGCAACCCAAAATTTCATTGATGCACAGATGGTCGAACATAGGGGTATACCGACGGAGATTTTTGACGGGTTTTCAGTCTTGGTCCCAAGAGCTCAGACGATGTAGTGTACCCAGTATGTTCTAGAGTTAGCAGTGATGATGGGTACTTCCACCATGACTGATCACTTTTTCATGGTCAACATACCAAATACCAATGTGGTACTGGTTTTTTAGTGGTTGATTATGCTAGGGAAGTTCACCACAGATTGGGAGGCCTTAGAGATGGAGTGGGATGACAAGAATACTGGGAAGCATGAGAAGATCTTCGAGATGCATACTTACCCACCTTAGACAGTGTCGGAACAAAGGATGGAGGTAGACTTCTAGAAGGGAAACATAGAGTGGGTGGTTGAGTTGCGGGCATCAGAGGCAGAGACCACCTTTCGAACAGTTCATCCAGTGATACAGGCTATCCTTGACAGGCATGAGGTATTGTTTGGGGCTATACCACCAGGTCGGCCACCAGATAGAGGGTTTGAGCATACCATCGAGCTGGAGCAGGGTATCCAGGCGGTGATCACCACACTCTATAGGCATCCCAAAGCCTATCGGGATGAGATTGAGCGGGCCATCCAGAAGTTGTTGGCTCTTGGACACATCAGACCGAGCACGAGTATGTTTTCTTCTTCTGTAGTGGTGGTGAAGAAGAAGGATAGAACTTTGAGGATGTGCATTGACTACAGGGCCATGAACAAGAAGACTCTGAAGAACAGGTACCATATACCCACGATCGATGAGCTTATGGATGGGTTGAGGGGAGCTAAGTTCTTCTCAAAGATTGATTTGAGATCAGGGTACCATCAGATTCGCGTGAGGGAACATGACATTCCCAAGACCACTTTCAGGTGTCATTATTGGCACTTTGAGTTTCTGGTTATGCCTTTTGGGCTGACCAATGTGCCAGCTACTTTTCAATCCTACATGAACCATATATTCCGCAGTCATCTGAGGAAATTTGTATTTTTTTTCTTTGATGACATACTCATATATATCAGGACATGGGAGGAGCATCTCCAACATATAGAGGCAGTGCTACGCATCTTGGAAGAGCAACAATTCTATGCTAAGCTCTCCGAGTGTGAGTTTGGGATGACAGAGATGCTGTATTTGGGTCACATCATTGGAGTGGATGGAGTGAGGGTCCACGAGGAGAAGATTAGAGTGATCAGAGATTGGCTGGAGCCAAAGAATGTGATCGAACTTCGAGGGTTCATTGGGATATGTGCCTATTACAAGAAGTTCGTCAAAGGGTTCTCACAGCTTGGTGCACCCCTTACAGATTTGACGAAGAAAGGGGAATTTGGTTGGACAGATACAACGCAGAAAGCCTTTGATAGGCTTAAGGAGGTGATGAGTAGTTTCCTAGTGCTTGTGTTGCTATATTTTACGCAACCATTTGTCTTGTAGTGTGATGCATTGGGAGAGGGGATCAGCGCATTATTGATGCAGGGGGACACCCTATAGCTTTTGAGAGACGGAAGCTCCTTCCGCATGAGAGGTTGTATCCCATATATGACAAGGAGATGTTGGCCATCATGCATGCATTGTCCAAATTCCGGCAGTATCTGGTAGGGAACAGATTTAGGGTGAGAACTGACCACAATAGCCTCAGGCTCTTTTTGGAGCAGAAGCAGCTACAGGAGAGGCAGTAGAAGTGGATCAGTAAGATCCAAGCATATGGCTTTGACATTGAGTATTTCAAGGGTAAGAATAATGTGGTAGCAGATGCCCTTTCACGTAGACCAGCCACGTTATCTCTTATGAGCTTAGATGCAGATTGGACGGCTTGACTTTTAGTTGAGTACCCCAAGGACAGATTTTCATGTGAGGTGTTGGATGGACAGGTGAAAGATGACCGGTACAGGGTGGTCGATGGGACCATTTATTATAGGGACAAGATCTTCTTGACTGAGGGATCTCAGCTTAAGAAGAAGATACCCCAGGCATCGCATGATTCTCCATTGGCAGGCCATCAGGGGTTTACCAAAACCTACAGGGCCATTAGAGAGAGGTTCTCATGGAAGGGCCTCAAGGAGGACGTATTCCAGCACATCACGGAGTGCGATGTTTATCAAAGGAACAAGGGGGAGATGATCCATCCCACAGGACTGTTACAGCCTCTTCCCATTCCGGAGGGGAAATGGGAGAGCATATCGATGGAATTCATCACAGGGTTGCCCATGGTGCAGGGCAAGGATTGTATCTTTGTCGTCGTTGATCGAATGACAAAGTATGCGCACTTTTTTTCCATATCCGCACACTACACAGCAGCACAGGTGGCTGAGCTATTCTTCTGGGAGGTTTTCAGTTTGCATGGTCTTCCTAAGACCATCATCAGTGATAGGGATAGCCGTTTCATGGGCGGATTTTGGCAGGAGCTTTTCCGGCTAGTGGGGACGGAGTTGACACCGAGTACCAGTTACCACCCAAAAATGGATGGACAGATGGAGATAGTTAACAAGTTTTTGGAGGGATACTTGCGTAACTATGTCAGTGGGTAGCAGCGAGCATGGTTGAGATGGTTGCATTTGGGGGAGTACTGCTACAACTCGACACATCACATGTCTATTGGTATGTCACCATTTTACGCTTTGTATGGGTACCATCCTTTATCATTTTCTGATGTGATGTTTGGTGTGAGTAAGGCTCCTAGAGCCAAGATGTGGATCCAAGAGAGCCAGGATATCCTCCGAGCTCTCAAGGGCAACATGGCTACAGCATAGAACCAGCAGAAGCTGTATGCCGACAGAGGTCGGGTGGAGCGACAGTTTGAGGTAGGGGACTTGGTCTACCTATGCTTACAGCCATACCGACAGTCATTGTTGACGCAGAAGGGAGCTGAGAAGCTCAATCCGCGTTTCTACGGGCTATACAGGGTGATACGCAGGATTGGGCAGGTTGCATATGAGTTGGAGCTTCCCCAAGGCAGCAAGATCCACAACATTTTCCATGTATCATTCCTGAAGAAGGCACTGGGAAAGCAGGTGACAGTGACGAAGGAGCTACCACCTACAGATGATGAGGGGCACTTGGTGTTGCAGCCAGAGGCGATTATTGATACTAGGGAGAGGCGGTTACGAAGCAGGACGGTGCGGGAATTCTTAGTGAGGTGGAAGAATTTGTCGGATGAGGATGCCACTTGGGAGAGCGAGAAGATTCTGCAGCATCCATCACTAGAGTTGCTTGAGGGCAAGCAAAATTTTGATAGGGGGGACTGTAATATTCCTAATTAGAGATAGCTAATTTGAATATTCGAATTTTTATAGTTTTTCTGTTTATGGTTTGTAAATAAATAAAAAGTAAGAAAAGAGGGTCTAACTCACTTTAGTAGAATAAGACATCCACCTAGTAGCACAACATTATGACTCAAGCAGGGGGTCAAGGGGGCCACACACCACGCAAAGGAGGGGAGCCTACATGCACTCTAGAAGCTTCTGCATAGATAAGGATGAGGATGTGGAGGAGAGAGAGGCTACGACGGGTTTTGGAGGGAAACCAATGTTATAAAATATGGAGGAGCCTCCCCATTTGGATCACTCTTGAGTTGTTGATTTTGGAGTGAGACTTTTGTCTTCTTGAGCACGCTGGCTATTTAGCCTATCTGCAGTACTTTTTAGTGCACTGAGTGTCTCCGTGCGGAGATCTTACCCTTAGCCCCGGGGGACTTCGAGTGCCTACTCGGGCAAGGTTAGTTTCCTTGCATTTTGTGAGACGTTTCTTTGTTTGGGTTTGTTGCGGAGATGGAGCTTATAGAGACTGTACATTCACTGGGAGAGAGGACGCAATCCATTGTGGAGAAGCTTTGGATTGGGGTTTCTGCAGTTGATTTCATCGGGATTTCGAGCAGAGGGTCAGCCTTTGCCCGTCGGAGGTCTTTGGAGGAGTTTGTGGCAGTATTTTAGCTGTTTATATCCAGCCACTATGATGTACCTTGGAGGCCAGCGTAATTCACTGGGGAGGTAGTTTCTGGTGTTTTCAAGGGTTGGCCATTCTTGGAATGGTTTGTGGATCTTTTTAGGGTTGTCGAGGAGAGGAGATTTTCTGATTTTCATCTCATTCTGGAAAGGGGATCAGCCCCTAATCTTCAGTCAATTCCAGCAGTAGCAGCTACACGGCATTATTCCAGCAGCTGGGATGCAGTTCATAGAGCAGCCATTTCCTGTCTTTTCTGAGAGTGTTTTCTCACTTTCCATGTGCAAGATCGCCTCTTGTACTTCATTACATTTCCCAGATTAATAAAATGGCTCAACATTTTCTCTCTATGTTTTCTGGTTGAGTTGCCATAGTTTTCATAGTTACCGTAGTTACTGTATTCTTTTTCTATTATATGTCTGCTGCATTATTATTTTGAGCGCTCTAGTTCTATACCACTTGGTGTGTTTATCGTTCAATCTTAGACAGAGTCTAGAAAGGGCCAGGTAGCCTCCAGATCTCGTCCTCTTTTTAGAGGCGAAATATCCGGCAAATGCCCTCCAAGTCTATCTCTGGTTGGAGTTTCCCTTTTTTTAGAGATATCCTCAAAATAAGATATTACACTAGCATAGCCTTGTGCTCACCCATTGTTCATCTCTTTCAGGGTTTATATATTTGAGCTTTCAAACCTCCTTCGCTCCCTTGGTACATGGTGGATAGTGACCCAAGGGAGGGGAAATAGTCCATTGTGGGCTGAAATATGCTTTTGGGTACTGACACAAGGCTTAAGGAGGTGCTGGTGTTGTCCTTAGGCGGCTTTCACATAAGGATAAACTGTCATTTGCCTACTTGTGGTCTCGGAAAGGGAGTTTTTTCCATTTCCAGGAATGCGTGCTTATTGGGCTCCAGTGCGTGCCGAAGGCGCTCTCTCGAAGGAAAAAGCGCACATTTCGGCATTTATGAATATTTCAATCTTGAATTGCTCCAAACCTTAGAGATTCTTAATATTTTTGATTCCGTAATGTATTCCTATCCTGTAAATGCTTGGGCTCGACATTACTTAATGTCCTTTTCTGCTGTACGATTTTCCAGTGTTAACAGTCACCATGGAAAATATAGTAAATAATAGTCAACATGATTGCCATGGCGAACCATAGTTACCACATACATCATGGCCTATTCGTAGATGTTAACCATGGTGAACTATATTGAACTATGGTGGATGGCCATTTTTGACCATGGATACCTATAGTGCATGGTCATGGTTAGCCATATTCAAACCATGGTTGAACATTAACAAAAACCATTTCATTCCCCATATGCAGATGTTTGATTTGGGTAGGGACATGGCAGCTCCTCTGCGCGGAATTTGGCTGGGCCACATGTCCACACATGGCTCCCATCCATCCGCTCTTAAGTACTCCAACTTCCTGCCTCATGCCAATCTTAATGCCTTTGTTAGGTCCCTATATTACTAGTATTGTCCCTTATTGTTGTTAGTGTAACCCCCTTATCATTATTATTGTACCCCTGTAACCCCTATATTGTTATTATTGTGCCCTTAAATTATTATTGTTAGGTCGGCTAGGATTATATTGTGGCCCCACTAGGATTACATTGTGGCCCCATGGAATCCTATATATAGAAAGGAGGTTTTGTAATTTGAATCATCCAAGAATTGTTAATTTATGTAATTTATTGGAGGTTGCCCCCTAGAAGTGGCTTATTTCTAAGGCATTGATATTTCTTTTCTTCTATTTTTGGAGCTGGTTTCACAACATTTGGTATCAGAGGTTTGGATTCTAGGGTTTCGCTGCTCCAAACAGGTCATCGTCTCATTTTCGCTATAAATTTTTTTCTACAAATGTTCAGAAACTAGAATGTTTAGAGTGTGAAGCTGCAATCCTGAGGAAAAGTGTCGCAAAATTTCAGATCTTAGTTCACAATATTTTCGGAGATATGATCTACGGAAGTTAGGTCTTTTTGCGGACTCCTGAATTTAACCTAAATAGGTCATCATGGAATTTTCGCTATAAATTTTTTTCTGCAAAGGTTCAGAAGCTAATTTTAAGAGTGCGAAGCCAAAATCATGAGGAACATCATCGCAAAATTCCAGAGCTTGGTTCTGAATATTTTCGGAGATATTGTCTGTGGAAGTTAGGACTGTTTCAGGATTTTGAATTTCATCTCAAAGAGGTGATCATGGGAAAATATTCATAGATCTCTCTCTGAGCATCGGATTGGAATGCTGTAAAAAGTGGCCACAAGTACACAGATTGTAGTGTTATGTCTATTAATTTTAGAGCCAAAGGAGGAAACATTGACACGTGGAAAGTCATACAAGTTCACTCTACTAAACCAGTCCATAATTGGGTCATTGTGGGAGATTGGACATAACTTTGTCTTGAAGAATCCAAATTAGGTTAGAACTATGGAATTTGAAAGAAGCTTCAGAGGGCTACTACAGAGCCAAATTTTAGATATTGAGGATCCACAATTATAGAGATAGTTCAATTTCAATATCAAGCTCTTCAAAAGCGAGTAAAATTTGTGTGTTTTTCTTTTCCGAATTGCATAACTCTTGTTTGAAGAATCAAGTTGAATTGATTCCAAGGGCATATTGTAGAATAGATATCAGTATTGGATTCAGAAATGGCCCCTAAAAATAATTCAACACCGATTAAGCCTTTAGAAGGCTCTACTATGACTCATGAATATGAAGAATGGCAACGTGACATATCAAAATTACAAGAGCAAGTGAAAAAAAAAATTCTCTCGCAAAGAGCAAAAAAAAATGACATGGAAGTTTTGAAGAAAGGCGTGGAAACTAAGATGGATGGTTTTAAGAAAGGTGTGGAATCTAAGATGGATGGATTGAAGAATGGCATGGAAGCTAAGATTGAGGGCATGAAAGCAAGCATGGAATATAAGATGGAAAACATGAAGAATGATCTAAAAGCAGACATGGAAGGTTTGAAGAAGTTTATACAAGAAATGTTTCCTAATGGTGAAAAGATAGTAGAGGAAATTCATGATGAGAACAAAATAAATTTTAATCATGATTTCATAAAATCTAATGTTGGCGGGAAGAACCACCATATTCCAAAAATGGATATGAGGAAGTTTGACGGAAAGGATCCTGTAACATGGATACTACAGATGAAGAAATATTTTGATCTCCATAATGTGCAAAACACATAAAAGGTATGCATTGCAACTTTACATTTAGAACAAAATACATTTGTATGGTATCGATGGATTTTTTCCCGTAAAAAAATTGTCACTTGGTAACTTTTTAAGGAGGAAATGATAGCACATTAAGAGGATACAAAGAGCAACACCTTCCTTAGCCAATTGATAAATCTCAAACAAAAGGGTTTAGTTGGGGAGCACATTGAGGACTTCCAAAAATTGAATATAAGGGTAACTGATATTCCACAGGAACACAAGATTGATCTCTTCATAGGTACTTTAAAGGATAACATCCAACATGAAGTTCACATTTTGGAACCTGATTCATTGGAGAAGGCATTCAGGTTGGCAAGAAAAATTGAATGTAAAATTATGGAGACAAGGAAGCTTACCACTCACTTCTATAAAGAAGGAAGTGTTGCTACGCCTAGATTTCCGCAACCTACAAGGTTGACACCACAACAATTGGAAGAAAAAATAGAAAAAGGGCTTTGCTATAGTTGTGATAGCAAATACACTAAAGGTCATAAATGTGTTGACAAGAAATTATTTTACATAGATTGTGAAGAGGAAGAAGAAAATGAACAAGAAGAGGATATACATCAAGAACCAACCCTAGAAGAGGAAGAAATGAGTCTGACCATATTGTGTAATCCATTGGTAGGAATTACCACTCCTCAAACTCTCAAGATAGAAGGAAATATCAAGAAGAAAAATGTAATAGTGTTGATTGATTTAGGTAGTACCCATAATTTTATTCATTGTAAGGTAGCCAAGGAATTGAATTGTTTCTTATACCCAGCACCAGAATGTCAAGTGATGGTTGAAAATGGAGGAACTATAAATTTCTCTAGAAAATTCCATAATATAAAGCTAACCATGGGGGAATATGTATTGAATAGTCCAATTCTTTCCATTCCTATGGGAGGTGTAAGGTTGTACTAGGAGTACAATGGCTACAATCTTTTGGGACGGTAGCTTTTAATTTTCAAGAAATTTTCTTGAATTTTTTTTCAGAAGGAAAGGAAGTCGAATTACGGGGTATTCCAGGGAAGATGGGAAAGGTAATAAGCTCTAATTTCATGACAAATCTTCTAAAGAAAGAGTAAAGAGGCATAATTTGACAATTATGCTCACTAGAAGTTCCAACATCAAAACCATCTATTTCTGCAAATCTCCAAAAAGTCTTGGAAAATCATTCCAAGGTGTTTGAAACTCCCAAAGGACTCCCACCTATTCGTGATCATGATCATGCTATTCATTTGATTCCAAGAAGTGTACCACCAAACATCAGGCCTTATAGATATCCTTATGTCCAAAAGAGTGAAATTGAACGTATGATTGCAGAAATGTTAGAGGCGGGTATTATTCAACCTAGTCGAAGTTCTCTCTCTACTCCTATAGTATTGGTACACACGAAGGATGGATCATGGCGCATGTGTCCGGATTACAGGGAGCTCAATAAGCTCAGCATTAAAGATAAATTTCCCATTCCTGTGATTGATGGATTATTGGATGAATTACATGGAGCAATATATTTTACCAAGTTGGATCTTCGTTCAGGATATCATCAAATTAGAATGAAGACTGAAGATATTCCAAAAACAACATTTCGAACTCATGAGGGTCATTATGAATTTTTTTTCATGCCTTTTGGCCTTACCAATGCGCCTTCTACATTTCAAGGGTTGATGAATTTTATTTTCAAACCCTTCCTTAGAAAATTTGTGCTAGTATTTTTTGATGATATACTAATCTACAACAGGTCTTAGAAGGATCATGTTCAACATGTTGACAGGGTGCTCAAACTATTGCAGGAGAAACAATTATATGCAAAAACATCCAAATGTTTCTTTGGAGTACAAGAGGTGGAATATCTGGGTCATATTGTATCTCACGAGGGTGTTAATGTAGACCCTAACAAAATTAAAGCCATTAAGGAATGGAAATTCCCCACAACCATAAAGTAGTTGACAGGATTTCTCAGGTTAATAGGGTATTATCGCAAGTTTGTTAAGGTTTATGGGAGAATAGCAGCACCTCTAACAACATTATTGAAGAAAGATTCATTTTCATGGACTCCTGAAGCAGCTAAGGCCTTCGGACATCTTAAAGAGGTAATGTGACTAGCACTAGTCTTAGCTACGCCATAGTTCACAAAAACCTTTATTGTGGAATGTGATGCCTCAGGAAATGGAATTGGTGTTGTTTTAATGCAAGAAGGAAGACCCATTTCTTTTGAAAGTCGTCCAATTAAAGGAAAGTATTTACATAAACCTATTTATGAGAAGGAAATGTTAGCAATACTGCATGCACTAAAGAAATAGCGAACTTACCTAATGGGAAGACACTTCAAGGTAAAAAATGATCATGATAGTCTTAAACACTTTTTGGAACAAGATTATCTTCAGAAGAGCATCAAAAATGTTTCACAAAGATGTTGGGTTATGACTTAAAATAATCTAAAAAAAAGGGAAGCTAAATGTTGTTGCAGATGCACTCTTAAGAAAGAATGAAGAGGTGGAATCATTTCTTTGTGCCATTTCTATTATCCAACCAAATTGGATAACCGAAGCAAGATATGAATGGAAGAATGATGAAGAAGTGTGGAAACTCATTCAAAATTTGCAAAAATATCCTAGTACATCTAATATATTTAGTTGGAAAAATGATTCCTTATGGTAGAAAGATCGCTTATACCTTTGTAAGAATTCCCAACTAAAACAAAAAGATTCTTTTGGAATTGCACACTTCTCCTTTAGGAGGAAACTCAGGATTTTTAAAAGCTTACCACAGGGTGAAGAAATATTTTTTTTGGGATGGAATTAAATCTGATATTCAAAATTTTGTGGCAGAATCTTTGGTTTTCCAGTAGAATAAATTTGAGACAATTAAGACCTCGGTTCTTCTACAACCTTTATCCATTCAAAGTAGACGTTGGGAGGATATTTCAATGGATTTTATCACAGGTTTACCTAAGTCCGAAGAAAATAATGTCATCATGGTGGTAGTTGATAGACTTACAAAGTGTGCACACTTTTGTGCATTATCTTATCCATTTAAAGCAAGTACAGTTGCTACTAAATTTATGGACACAATTCAAAAGCTACATGGAAACCCAAGGGTTATTGTGAGCGAAAGAGATCCCATTTTTACTGGAAATTGTTGGACAGAGTTATTTTCTTGTTTGGGTGCTCAATTAGCTCATAGATCATCTTATCATCCTCAATTCGATGGTCAAACTGAGATAGTAAATAATAGTTTGGAAGGATATCTTCGTTGTTTTGTATCTGATAAACAAACACAATGGGTCAAATGGTTACCTCTTGCAAAATGGTGGTATAACACATCCTTCCATAATACAGCAAAAATGACCCCATTTATGGCACTTTATTGATATCATCCACCATCCATCACATCATATTTAAGAGAAAATTCAAAGGCTCAAGCAGTGGAAGATCATATCAAGCATCAACAATAATTTATCCAACTCTTAAAGGATAACCTAAATTTTGCACAAAATCAAATGAAACAATAGGCAGATCAACATCACAGCAAGAGAAGTTTTGATGTAGGAGACTCGGTATTTTTACGGCTACAACGATACAAAAAAATTTCCCTCAAGCAAGCTAAGAAGGAAGCAATATGGTCCTTACAAGGTGTTGCAAAAGATTGGTACTATGGCATACAAATTGAGCTTCCTGCTTCTTCACGAGTGCATCCAGTTTTCCATGTTTCATACTTAAAGAAGGTTATAGGTGAAAATATTCCAGTTCAAAAAATATTGCCAGAAATTTATAAGGATGGAAAAATCATATTAGAACCTGAAGCGATCACAAAAACAAGAACTCGACAGCTACAGAATCGATCAATTTCAGAGTATCTCATCTAGTGGAAGAACTTGCCCACTGAAGATTCTACATGGGAGGATGTGAATTTTATACAGAAGCACCCAAAGCTACTCAAGCATTGAGGAAAACACCTTTTTGAAGGAGAGGGGCATGTTAGGTCCCTATATCTCTAGTATAGTCCCTTATTGTTGTTACTGTAACCCCATTATTGTTATTATTGTACCCATGTAACCCCCATATTATTATTATTATTGTGCCCTTAAATTATTATTGTTAGGTCGGCTAGGATTAGATTGTGGCCCCACTAGGATTACATTGTGGCCCCATAGACTCCTATATATAGAAATGAGGTTTTGTAATTTGAATCATCCAAGAATTTTTCATTTATGTAATGCATTGAAGGTTTCCCCCTCGAAGTGGCTTATTTCTAAGGCATTGATATCTCTTTTCTTCTATTTTTGGAGCTAGTTTCACAACAGCCTCTGCCTCTAGCATTTACCTATGTCCGATCTGCAAGCCCTCCCGCTATTTCATGGTGCCCCTTACCATTTCTTCGACATTCTCCTCCTGCAGCCTCAGCCTTTCGATTCTTTCTGCCAATTGCAGATTCAAGCTCTTCTATGACCTTTCTTCTCTTGCCTCGCCACCTCTGGCCTCCTGCCACCCTTCTACCTCTCCCCTCGCACTAGCTCCCTCCTCAAAGACATGCCGCGGAGGCACATGATGAGGTATCGTAGGGGCTGAGGCAAACTTAAGGCATCTCTCCCTCCCATCTCCATTCATGAGGATAGTCAACCTCCTCCTGAGGATAATTCAGCCTCTTACCATTTTTATTATGATTCCTCTAGCTCCTTGGACTGCCCTCTAGTCACCGCCACCATCACTGTGGGCTTACAGGATGCTCCATCCATCTTTTTTGGATATGGTGCGAGAAATCGTCTCAAGAATTCCACCATTTCCCCTTCTCCCCCTCAGCATTCCCGAAAATATGAGGCATTACTCGTCAAAATACGCACACATTCATCAAGAAGTGAAGTGGCAGTCCAGAGCATTCTACAGATGAAAAGGGAGAAGGCAGCGACAACCTTGTCCATTCCACCACTGTACTTGAGCCCATGGTGTAGTCGTTGAAGAAGGATGAGGACACTTCGGACAACTACAGTTGCCTCATCATCAAAGAGCCTCCACCTCATGACAAGTAGCATGCCATGCAACCTCAGAATTAAGAGGTCACCTCTCTTTATGAAGATTTGCCTTTCTGTTTTCATGTTTTTCTTGATTAATTCAATAATATCCTCGATATTTTTTGTAAATGCTGGTTTCCCTACCCAGGGCAGCAATTTTTGGACCGGTTTCCCCAAATGAAGCGGTCATATTTTTGTTTTTTTGAACTTTGTTCCTTCCAGAATTTGCTAGCATATCAACTCTAGAGGAGAGCTTCGAAATGTATTTTATTTTCAATATAATATAATAGTCTTATTTAGAAAAAAAAAACAACCATTTCATTGGTAAAAATAATGAAATAATGGTGAACTATTGAGACACCATAGTTGAAATATGGTCCAGCATAGTCAAACCATGTAAAAATATAGTTAATCATGTTTAACTATGGTTTATAATAGGCAAATTTGATCAAAGGATGGTGAGTCATATGTAAACCATGTTTAACCACAATCAATCATGATCAATCATAGTCAACCATTATAAAACCATGGTCAACCATAGTCATAGAATCGTTAACCATAATCATTCATAGCCATGACATTTTTAGCGGTGTTTGAATCTTGTTAACTATAAACCTTAAACTCAAGTGTCCACTACACTAATTCATAAAATCAATTGAATTTATAAAACCATAGAAGAGTCTCATTACCAATATTAAAGTCATGCTAGGGTTTAATATTAATCCTAGGGCTTAATGATATTCTATTGGGTTTATAATCCTTTTGGTTTTTATTATCAGTCTAATGGGTTTATTAATCCCTTAGGTTTCTAATATGAATATGTTGGGGGTATAATATAAATCTTAAGGTCTATAATATTAATGTTAGGGTTTAATGTATATTTTAGTGCTTATAACATTTATCTTAGGGTTTATATCCCTTGGTCTTATAATATTAATCCCTTGGGTTTGTGATAAATATTTTCTCAATATGGAAATCAATTATGGTCAACTATGGTCAACATTGGTGAAACATGGTTGACCATGGTCAATTATTATCAATTGTGGTCCAACGTTGCATTATGAAAATCAATCATGGTCAATAACAATAGCCAAATTCTAACAAGTGTTTTCTCATGGTCCAACATCACATTCTGACAACCATGGTAAACCATGGTCCAATATTGCATTGTGACAAAGATTGTCTAAATAGAAAAATCCACCATGGTCAAACATGGTCCAACATCGCATTCTTACAACAATTTTATTGATATGAAAATAAATTGTTGTAAACCATCATCCAACATCACTGTTTGACAAATATTGTCTTAATATGAAAATCAACCATGGTCAACCATCTTCCAATGTCATATTGTTACAAATATTGTCTTGATATGAAAATAAATCATGGTCAACCATTTTCCAATGTCGCATTTTGAAAAATATTGTCTCAATATGAAAACCAACTATGGTAAACCATGGTCAGCCATGTTTATTGTATGGTTTAGAATATTTATCTTAGGGTTTATATACCTTGGTTTTATATTATTCCCTTGGGTTTAATATTATTCCCTTGGGTTTTTGTATTAATCCCTTGTGTTTATTATTGCCTTGGGTTTCTAATATCAATCATGGTCAACCATGGTCCAACTTCGCATTTTGACAAAGATTGTATCAATATGAAACTAAACCATAGTCAACCATCGTTCAACATGACATTGTGATAAATATTGTCTCGATATCAAAATCAACCATGGTCCTGTTGAAAGGGAAACAAGAAATGACCTCTAATTTAATTTTCCCTTAATTAAATTAGAAGGATATTGTAATTCGAAATCACATGAAAAATTTTACGAGTTAACTGAGTTCGGAAGAGCTAGTTAGCTCATTCAATTCAACTTTGGGGTCAAACTAGAGGCATCTAGAGTTATCCCTAAGTTTTAGGGAATCAAGTTACATTTTATTTTGAGTTGTAATTAGTTAACTCAATTATTTGAGTTAAAATTAGATTAACTAGTTATAACTGAGAGATGACCTAATGATAGGTCGAGTGAATTAAATATGATTTAATCCACATGGAGTGATTAATTAGATTACTGGTAATTCACTTTAAATAATTGTTGAATGTCAGTTCTAGGGATGAACCAGTTGAGTTTGGAGTTAAATGGAAAAGAGCTACCAATTTTATAATTATAAAATTATACATGTCATGCATGAGGTCATTAGGATGCCTTTTATGTATTGCACAATATATTTATGTGAATTTCCTAATTAATAGGGCTCAATTAGCCTGAGAATACATGAGAAGGGTTGGTCAGGTAGAGGCAAGGAAGTGGTTAAATATTGGACCAAACTTGCTTAAATCAGTGTGAGATAGTTAGCAGAGTCTAGAGGATTCTCAGGAAGGGAAATAACATTTTATTGTTTCATGTTATTTAATTTATGCAATACACAAGTAGCGCGGGTTTTAGCTAAGGATTTCCAGAGATAAATCTTTGTGTTGTGCGATTGAAATTATTTTTCTTTATTTTTCATGTGATTGTGCAATCAAAATTGGTTTTAGAAATTTGTAGAATTACAATATCATTTGAATCTATTTAGATATTTTTTACTTGGTATCAGAATAAGAATCACAATAGAAGAGAAAAACTAGAGCTTTTTTTGAGCAAGTGAATCGAATTTGCAGATTTATTCTTCCGGACCAATAGTAGATCAAGATGTATTTTGTGGATTGAGACATGAATATTCCATTGATGGCAGTTTGAATTACATAGAATAGAAGGACATGATGGAGGCAGTGCTAAAGGACAACTGGTTGAAGGAACTCATAGACTGATATTCCTAAGCCCGCTGCAATAAATTCTGAAAACATTGAAGCATGGAAGAAGAATGTAGCAAAGGCAAGAAGGATTTTGTTAGGAGTTTGATGTCATATTGTCTCGAACCTCCACGCAAAGGAAAATCCATAAACTATGTGGAAGGTCTTAAAAGATATGTTTCAGAATAGGAACGACCACAATAATCTAGTACTAAAGGAAAAGTTCAGAAAGATCAATATGGATGAGGGCGAGATAATACCAAAATACTTCACTAATTTTAGTCAATGTCTAGATGAGATTGGAAGTTTTGGTGTGATAGTTTACCAGGAATATTTGGAAAGCCTAACACTTCTAGACCTTCCCAAGAGTAGGAACAAATACCAAAATTCACCAAATGGGTGGGAGAAGTTACTATAGTGGGAGTGATTGTTATTTGAATTGATACAAGAATAGTTAAGGTGGAACACCAAAGACCGAGGGGACGGATCCACCCAAGCAGAGACCTCCAAACCGGGGAAATTTCAAGAAAAGTGGGCAGAAGGAGTACATGCAGCCATACCTCCACGTGAGAGGTGGGGAAATGTAAAGCAATAGTATTAAGAGTGAAAAAAACTAGGTAGGGTCCATTGAGATGTATTGTACCATGGATAATTACCTTGATACGAGATTTGATAGTACACAGTAGCATGATGGATCAGTGGAGTTGATGCAGTCATATGTGAGAGTGATAGATGCAGACATTAGCAGTAGTGAGATACTAGAAAGCACAGTAAAATTGGAAGTAATTTAGATTGTACATATGTAAATTCAACAATAGTGTAGAGTTTTCAGTACACAATGCAGTAGCTAGTATAAATCAGATACTCTTCAGATAGATGCAACATATTGACTTAGTTTGGATGATTTTCAGTTTCAGAATTTGTAGGAGAAACAACACTAGAGAGAAGTGTCACATGCAACACACTCCAGAGGTACCTGATCGAGATAGATTTGAATTCATTTCTTGTTGAGAGGGAGTGGTGAAATGGCAATAACAAATAGCTTGTTATTTAATTTTTTCTTAATTCAATTAGAAGGAAATTGTAATTCAGCATCACATGACAACGTATACGAGTTAACTGAGTTAAGAATACTTATTTAGCTCAGTCAATTCGAGTTGGGGGTCAAAATAGAGGCATGTAGATTTTTCCCTAAGTCTTAGGGGGTCTAGTTATAGTTTATTTTGAGTTGTAATTAGCTAACTCAATTATTTGAGTTAAAATCATTTTAACTAGTTCTATCTTAGAGATGATCTAGTGATATGTCCAGTGAATTAAATATGATATAATTCACATGTAGTGATTGATCACATAACTAATAATTCACTATAAATAGTTCTTGCATGTCATTTCTAAGGAATGTCGAGTTGAGTTTGGAGTTAAAGGGACGAGAAATACTAGTTGTATAATTATAAAATTGTACATGTCATCCACGAGGTCATCAGGATGCCTTGGATGTATTGCGCAATATATTTATTGGAATCTCCTCATTAGTAGGGTCTCATTTAGCAAAGGAATGTGTGATCAAGGCTGGTTAGATAGAGACAAGTAATTGGTTAAATATTTGACGAAGATTGCTTAGATGATTGTGGCAGAGTCAACATAGTGCAAAGGTTTCTAAGGAAGGGAAATAACATTGTATTGTTTCATGTTCTTAAATTTATGCAATATACATATAGCAAGGGTTTTAGCTCATACTTTCCCCAGATATTTTTTTTTGTGTGCGATTGAAATTCTTTCTTTTTGTTGTTCATGTGATTGTGTGATCAAAATTCATCTCCACAATTTATAGAATTGATTCAATATTTTTCTTTAGTACATTACAAGATCAGTTCAATCTATTCAGATATTTTACATAGGCCCAACATCCCATTGTGATAAATATTTTATCAATATTAAAATCAACCATGGTAAAGCATGGTTAACGATGTTTATTTTTTTGTTTATAATATTTATCTTAGGGTTTATATATCTTGGGTTGATAATCCCTGGGGATTTTGGCATTAATCTCTTGGATTTATTATTCCCTTGGGTTTATAACATCAATTGTGGTTAAACACTATCAATCATGTTCAACTATGGTCAATCATGGTCAACCATGTTTATATAATCAATCATGGTAAATCATGGTCAACAATTGTACAACATCGCATTTTGAAAAAGATTATCTCAATATAAAAGCCAACCATGGTCAACCATGGTCCAACATTACATTATGATAAATATTGTCTCAATATCAAAATATACCATGGTCAACCATAATCCATTGTCACATTTTGAAAAGGATTGTCTCAATATGAAAATAAACCATGGTGAACCCTATTTATTTAAGTGCTTATAATATTTATCTTAGGATCTATATAACTTGGGTTTATAATATTAATCCCTTTAGTTTAATATTATTCCCTTGGGTTTATAATCCCTTGGGAGTTCAATATTAACTGCTTGGGTTTATTATTCCCTTGGGTTTATAATATCAATCCATTAGGCTTATTAATCTAAGGGTTCATACTCCTAGGTTATACTATTATTCATACCATTCACAATATTAATCCTAGGGTTTAATATAAATCCCTTGCATTATAATCATGGTCAACATTGGTCAGACATGGTCGACCATGGTAAATTATGGCCAATCAGGGTCAACGTTGGTAAAAAATGTTCCAACATCAAATTATGACAAAGATTGTCTCAATACAAAAATTAGTCATGGTCAACCATGGCCCACCATGGCATTGTGACAAATATTGTCTCAGTATGAAAATTAACTCTGGTCAACCATCGTTAATCATGGTAAACTATGGTCAATAATAATGGTCACATTGTGACACATATTTCTTCAATATGAAAATCAAACATGGTAAACCATGGTCAACCATATTTATTTTAGGGTTTACAACATTTATGTTAGGGTTTTTGTATTATTCCCTTGGGTTTCTAATCTATTGGGTTTTGAGTATTAATCCCTTGGGGCTTTATTATTCCTTTGGGTTTATAATATCAATCATGGTCAACCATGGTTTATAAAATAAATAATAGTAAATCATAGTCAACTATGGTCCAACATTGCATTCTGACAAAGATTTTTTAAATATGAAAATCAACCATGGTCCAACGTTGCATTGTGATAAATATTTTCCAACGTAACATTGTGATAAATACTATATTGATATGAAAAGAAACCATGATCAACCATGTTCCTACGTCACATTGTGATAAGGATTGTCTCAATATGAAAATCAACCATGATCAACAAGGTTTATTCTAGGGTTTATAATATGTATCTTAGGTTTTATATACCTTGGGTTTATAATATTAATCCCTTGGATTTAATATTATTCTCTTAGGTTTATAAACGTTTGGGGTTTTAGTATTAATCCCTTGGGTTTATAATGTCAATCCCCTGGGTTTATTAATATAAGGGTTCATAATCCTAGGGTATAAAATTATTCATAGGGATTATAATATTAATCCTAGGGTTTAATATAAATCCCTTAGCTTTGTAATCATGGTCAGACTTGGTCTAACGTCACACTGTGACAAATATTGTCTGAACATGAAAATCAACCATGGTCAACCATGGTCTAATGTCACATTGTGATAGAGATTGTGTCAATATGAAAATAAACCATCGTTAAGGATGGCGAGTCATGGTCCAACGTTGCATTGTGACAAATATTGTCTCAATATGAAAATCAAACATGGTCAACCATGTAAAAAAATGGTCCAATGTCACATAGTGAAAAAATTTGTCTTAATATGTATATAAACCATGGTCAACCATATTTATTTTAATATTTATAACATTTATCATATGGTTTATATACCTTTGTTTATAATATTTATCTTAGGGCTTATCATATGGTTTTCTTAATATGGAAATCAATCATGGTAAAATATGGTCAATATTGGTCAATATTGTTCCATCATGGTCATCATTGGTCAAACATGGTTGACCATTGTCGATTATGGCCAATTATGGTTATTGTGGTAAAAAATGGTCCAATGTCACATTGTGACAAAGTTTGTCTAAAAATGAAAATCAGCCATGGTCCAACGTCGTATTTTGAAAAAGATAGTCTCAATATGAAAATAAACCATGGTCAAATATGGTCAATAATGATCTACCATTATTAATAATCATGGTCACATTTTGACAAAGATTGTCTCTTGGTGCAATGTCACATTGTGACAACGATGGTCATCCATGGAAAAACATGGTTTAACATCGCATTATGACAAAGATTTTCCCAATATGAAAATAAACCATCCTTAATCATGGTCCAACATCACATTGGGACAAATATTGTCTCAATATGAAAATCAATCATGGTCAACTGTGGTCAAGCATTGCATTTTGACAAATATTGTATCAATATGAAAGTTGAGCATGGTCATCCATGTTTATTTTAGGGTTTATAATATTTATCTTAAGGTTTATATACATTTTTTTATAATATAAATCCCTTGGGTTTAATATTATTCTCTTAGGTTTATTATCCTTTGGGGTTTTAGTATTAATCCCTTTGGTTTGTTAGTCCTTTGGGTTTATAATATTAATCCCTGGGGTTTACTAATATAAGGGTTCATATTCCTACGATATAATATTATTCATAAGGTTTATCATATTAATCCTAAGGTTTAATAGAAATTTCTTATGTTAATAATCATGGTCAACCATGGTCCAACGTCACATTGTGACAAAGATTGTTTTAATATGCAAATCAACCATTGTCAACCATAATAAAAAAATATTCCAACGTCACATTATGACCATGATTTTCTCAATCTGAAAAGTAACCATGGTCCAATGTCGCATTGTGACAAATATTGTCTCAATATGAAAATCGATCATGCACAACCATGGTATATCTTGGTAAACGATGGTTAATCATGGTCAATATGAAAATAAACCATGGCTGATCATGGTCAACCATTTTCCAAAGTCACATTGTGACAAATATTGTCTCAATATGAAAATCAACCATGGTCAACCATCATCAACCATGGTTAACCATGGTCCAATGTCGCATTGTGGCAAAAATTGTCTCAATATGAAAATCAACGATGGTAAACCATGGTCAATAACCATGGTCACATTGTGACAAATATTGTAGCATGATCCAACTTCACGTTATGACAACCATGGTCATCCATGGTCATCCACGGTCCAACGTTGCATTGTGACAAACATTATTTGAATATAGAAATCAACCATGGTCAACCATGGTCCAATGTCGCATTGTGACAAAGATTCTCTTAATATGAAAATCAGTCATGGTCAACCATGGCCCAATGTCACATTGTGGCAAAGATTGTCTCAATATGAAAAGCAACCATGGTCAACCATTCTCAACCATGTTTCTTTTAGGGTTTATAATATTTATCTTAGGGTTTATATACTTTTATTTTAAAATATTAATATCTTGGGTTTAATATTATTCCCTTAGGTTTTTAGTATTAATCCATTGGGTTTATTAATTATGCGTTCATATTCCTAGGGTATAGTATTATTGATAAGGTTTTAATATAAATCTCTTGGGTTTATAATATAAATTACTTTGGTTTATTAATCCATTTGGTTTATTATATTAATATTCACTTATGTTTATAATACTAATCTCAGGGCTTTATAATATTAATCTCTTGGGTTATCAATAATAATCCCTTGGGTTTTCAATATTAATCTCTTTGTTTAATTAATAAAATTAATGTTTATTATATTATCGATAATATTATATCATATTATTTAATAAAATAATAATTATTATAAATTTTTATGATTATTATGGTATTTATAATATAATGATAATAATATTGTATAATATACTATTATTATTGTATTATTATTATATTTATATATTTATTAATATCAATATTAAAAATAGTATTAAATCCATATCCATTGATGATATTGGCGCATATCAACCACACTTAATAAGGTGGTTGTATATGTGATTGATATACTCCCATCACCATATATCAACCACATTTATTAATGTGATTGTGCTAGTTTTACGAAACAATTAAATTTATTTTATGAACATAATTTTCATTTTAATATTAATACTTTAATTTTTTTTTAATGAGTTTTTCAATTATTATTATTTTTTTACGGAACTATTATATTTATTTAATATACATATAATTTTTTATTCAAATTGTTTTTTTTTTTACATTAACTTATTATTTTATTTGAAATTGTTTATTATAAATATATCTTTTTAAATTAGTATTTATGTGTTGTTCTATAATTATTATTTATCATTTTATTTTAAATTGTTTAATTATAAATACATTTTTTTAAATTAGTATTTATACGTTTTTCTATAATTATTGTTTATTAATACATTAATTATTTTTTCTTGGTTCGTGATCATTATTTTAAATATTTTTTATTCATATTATTTTACAAAACATTTTTCATTTCCCTTCTTATTATATATTTTACATTAAATTTACAATGTACTTTAAAGTAGTTTTAGAATACCTCTTTTTCTTCTTTGTAAAAACAATTGTTTTAATTTTTAATTTAATTCTCATGCCTATCCTGTTGTCTTTGTGGCGCTCACATTGGCACGTGACACCGAGAAACTCCACAGTTTCACTTTCAAATAATTTCAAAATATTTGTAATCTGAATGCTTCGACCTTCCCTGCAGCGCAGCCATCAATGAATGACTCAGACGAAGCATATTCGAAGCATAATTGGTTCACAATTAATCACGGCTATCCCTTTAAAAAAAAAAATCAGCAAGCCATCATACACGCCGAAGTTGAAATATATATGCCTATCGGCGAAAGATTCACCAATTTTTATAAACTTTGATATAAATTGTCATCCTCAAAATGTTTCCCCAAAGTTGTAATATATATTCCTATCGGTTAAATATTCACAACTTTTTCTAAACTTTGAGATGAATTTTCAACCTCAATTTTTTTTTGGTAGAGAGGAATCAAAGATCCCCTATATGAAAATATCCTTGACAAACCAAATGTACTTAAAGCAACAAAGATACATTTTAATGATGAAAGAAGGTACAAAAGTTTCTAATCATTTCAATGTATTTAATATTGTTATATGAAGATAAGCCAATGTTGTTTTCATTTCCTAAACATTGGAAACATGTATAAAATTTCATTAGAGCATTGTTGTAGAGGAGGTGCATAGAAAATCCATTATAGAAACTTCCACACTTGAAGAAATGGTGGATAGAGATTGATTGAGAGAAAGAGGGGAGAAATTGAGAGATGCATCAAGATCCAAGTGAATAGGGAAGAAGGGCATGCTATTATGTTTGAGTTGTGCTAATTAAGTCACTTTAAGAAATATTGTTGGAAGTATAAGAAATCCAAGGAAGACACACAAGATTAAGCACATCAAGTTAAATTAGATCATAAAATGGTTGATGAAGTTTTCTCCATCTATAATGACTTATAATATCATGAACATTACAGGAAATTTGGTCACATCTATAAAATAGGCCTACAAACCAGATCAATCAATATCCTTCAATGCTTTGTTATAATCCATTCAAAATACCCTAAGCATCACTTCTCCAAAAAATATGAGTTTCTGGGACAATTAGCTCAAAAACATTGTTTTTAGCCCCCACACTATTTTGCATGCTTGGCCACCTGTGCTCAGCACAGGTTGTCTACATGAGTATAATCCCTTCACAAATCTGTAAGCATCACTTTTCCAAAAAATATATGTTTCTGGGACAGTTACCTCAAAAAACGGATTTTAGCCCCAATTCTCCATGCATGCTTGGACACGTATGCTCATCATATGTCATCTAATTGAGAAACAGATATGGCTAGCACATGTTTCTCCCTTTTACTGGTGCGTTGATTCTAGAAGTTCAAGAAAATTAAAAAATATTTTCGAAAATTATGTTTCGAGAAGCTTCCAAGGTAGTTTTAACTATTTACTAGAAATAGACGGCTCGAATTCCTACCTGATGTTACCTTGAAGACCTTATCTCTTATATCTTGATCTCATCCTCCCACCATATATGGATCTCAATCATAAGATAGTAAATCCTAAACTACCATACTCATCCTATAAATTTGTTGCCTCCAATAAGGTCTAGGTTGACTTTTGGAGATTGATAATGCCTTCATGTTATTTCCTTGAATATAAAGGAGTCATAACATTGATACATTAGGGTTGATGTTGAGGTGTGCTTTCTGACAAGGAAGGGCAAGTCAAATTTGGGATACATCTACAAAGCCATATTATATTTATGGTTGTAAACACTCTCGTAAATTTATTAATACAAATAGAATCTTGATTCCTATATTTGTCATGTTATGTTTGCACTCATGTATTTCAATTCCATGCTGACTCATTGAATAGATATTTTAGATTACAATACGGGAATTGTGGTTCCTTTAGTTACTATAATTGTGTGTGCAGGTTCTATTTATAATTCTTGGAGCTAGAGTTGGAGCTTACAGGCATGGAGGAAAGTAAAGCTTGCTACAAATTCTGGGTAGGCTTCTTTCCCATTTTCTAAAATCTTTA
Source organism: Pinus albicaulis (assembly GCA_034641835.2). NCBI lineage: Eukaryota > Viridiplantae > Streptophyta > Pinopsida > Pinales > Pinaceae > Pinus > Pinus albicaulis. The sequence goes on from CM076572.1 coordinate 1,313,608,229, forward strand.
AGGGAAACTTGAATATTTTTTGTATTCTATTGTTCTAGGTTAAACCACTACACCTAGGGAATTCACCTTTGTTAGCAATCGTGAAAATTATGTATAACAATGAAGAATTTTTATTTAATCTTGGTGCATTAGTTTACATGCATTCACATAGGAGTTCGTTTTATTCATATCAAATTGTTGATTTTTGTAGTATTACGAAGGGTATTGGTGTGTCTTGTAGTACTTTTTAGGTTCGATGCAATAATTTTAAAATGTGTGATGGTATTTGAAGGATTTTGATATAACACTGGTAGAAAATGATGAAATTAGTGACTAGGTGATTGAACAAGTTAGTCACCGCAGTTATTTCAAGTGAATTACTACTAAATTTGAGAAATTTAAAGTGATTGAACTAAAAATGACTAAATAAATGAATAATTTAGTCTAAGAATAATATATAGGACTAGATAATAAGTCAATAAACTAAAAATGACTAATTTAGTCTAGGAATAAAATATACGACTAGATAATAAGTGACTAAACTAAAAATGAATAACTTAAATGACTAATTTAGACTAGGATTAAAATACATGACTAGATAATAAGTGAAAAAAATAATAATGATTAACGTAAATGACTATTATAGTCCAAGAGTAAAAATATGAACAAATAAGAAGTACAACAAGTAAATGAATTAGTCATTTATGTTAGTAATTTTTAATTGTGGACATACTATTTTTTATGGGTTTTATGTGGCATTGTTACATACCGTGGTTGATTATTGCACTAGATTCATAGAGAATTATTTCATTAATTTGAATTCAAAGTATGTTTATTTATACATGGTCAACTGATATAAATGTAGAATTTTACTCTAAACCCATATTATTCTATAGATACATGCATTACAAAAATGTTCATGAAATCTAATAATGAATTCACATTCTTAGAATGTGCACACACTATTATTAAAAAACCATGCATACTAAAAATTCTTGTGGCTCTTTAATTATGCCATGGCTCCCATATCCTAGTTGAAATTCGAATATCCCTTAGAGAGTATCTATGTGGTTGTTTACGGGTTAATTCATGTTCCTTGAACTCAAGAAACTTTATTTAGGGCTTAAGGCCATCTTTTCTCCTTCCCTCAAGATAGTACATTCTCCAAGACCCATTCTTACCATGTAAACCATACCCATGGTGACAAACATCCCCATATAGGCCAAATATTCTCTATAGATGTTCCATGTAGTAATTAGAATACTTGTTGAAGAAGATTGATCACGGGAAGATTCAAATATGACCCAAGCACCATATGATCCTTCCTTGACCATGGTTAAGGCCCCAAGTTCCATACATGGTGAAAAAGGAATCCTAATGATATTAAGGCCAAAATTAAAGGCCCTAAGTCCTAAATATGTCACAAAACACCTTCAAATAGCACCCATATCACACCTAAGGTTATATATTATGTCTTATATAGGATATGTGTGGTCATTTGAGGCCTTATTCACATCCCTTAAACTAAAGAAGTTTTTTTTAGGGACTAAATATCTTGTTTTCCTTCCATATCCATCATAGAGGCCATAAAACCCATCCTTATTATGTAAAACATACCGGTTTTTCCCATATTTTCATTCTAATATTATTTTCATGGACATTAGATATGCGAAAGACTTTTTTTAGGCATAAGGCCATTTTTCATCCATTGTCCAAGATATAAGATCTAATTCCAATATATGATGTGGAAAACTTCATAATGGAACCCTTATCCTAGATGGAGGCTTAAAATCCCTCAAAGATAATTTATATTGTTTTTTATGGTTTTTTTCATGAAATGGGAGCCAAAGAAGTTTCATTTTTGGATTGAGGTCATTTTTTTCATCTCTTTTCAATGGTACAAGCCTAAGACCCATTCCTACTATGTAAAACATACCAATAACACTAAATATCCCCCATAGATTCCTAATATCCCATATAGAGGTTATGTGTTGTTCTCTGAGAACTACTTCCAACACTTAATCATAAAATATTCAAATAAGGTCTAAGCCCCTTATGACACTCCTATTTTGACCAAGCCTACAGTTATAAGCATCATATGTGATTTGAAAGCCTCTTGATTTCATTGAGGTCTAATGATGAGGTTCCAAGACCCAATCATAGTGTGAAAAACCTTTGAATGGTATACACATCCCTTCTAGAGGCCAATAAATATCCCTTATAGAACATAATTTATGTCACTAGTACATATGGTCAATTTACCGACAAGTTAGTTCTGACAGTTTTCACGTATTGTCGGAAAGTTCCCAAATTTTTATCAATAATCCCACCACGCGGTGTTGCTCTTGTGAACCTGATGGCGACGTTTTTTCTCTTACAACACTACGAAAGAGCATCTCTATTTCAACCCACTTGGCTAGGGCATCGTAATAGTGACAGTAATAGAAGACAACGTCGCTATAGTGACGCCCATGTTATGTGCGTCGGTATCCTGTCGGATATGAAAAGACCATTGTGGAACAATCACTTTCCATTTGACAAAGTCAAAGTTGACTTGGTCAACTACTGTCGCTATTACAAGGGGAAAAAGCTACCCTTTAACATAAGTATGATGTCGTAATATGTAAAAATTATAACCATGGGAAATCACACAACAAAAGGAACGTGGACCTTGTGGAAGCCAGTTGATACATCAACTTCCTAGGGCCACAATTTTTTCACACAAAATCTATTTGGGGTTTTTATTTAGCTGTTACAAAGCTTAATCCATTGTATATGTTTTTGTGGGCCGCCATTATTGGTGGCATATATCAATTTTTAAGCATTCAAGGGAAATTATTTAAAAATGCCCCAAAAGTTAGGCCCTAAAACACTATAATATAATTACAAATATATGGAAACATTTTGAGTCAGTGGAACAAGTCGATTGCCATAAATATCCACCCAGATCATGTGAATTATACCATCACCATAATAGTTTAAAGCTTAGAGATATATTGAACATTTTCATTATTTAAAGCCCTTAACCTCCCTTTTCTTTTAGGGCTCATAGCATTTTTGTATGTACCAATGACCAATAGGACTCCAAGTGAGGCCTTTACAATAGGAACTTTCTTTATAATTGTTCAATTTGTTTTGTAATATTAGGAGAGGTGGTGAAAATTGCAAAGAAATACAATCTTATTGCCTCAAGGATTTATTTGAGTAGGATTAATGTTGGTTTTAAACACTATATAGTTAATTTCTACAAAATATATTCTTAATAAATAAATAAATTGTGGCACATACACATTTAATACAAAATTTTACCCTGGAAACTCATACTAGGAAAACCTGAAATAATTTTCAGTAAAACCATGGGTTGAATCATCATGCACCAAAAAATCACTAAATTTGAAACCTTGTGTAGAAAACCACCAAAAACACAGGAAAAGAGCCACCCAAATTTTTTAAGTGGGCTTTGACCTCCTTGTGACCACCCTAGATAGAGGGGGTTACCACCATCGATAAAACCCCCACTCCATTAACCCTATATTAGAATAAAATCATAACTCATGAATTATAATTACAAGGCCATGGGTTGAACTATCATGTGCCACAAAACCATTAAAATTGAAAACCATGTTCAAAAAACCAAAAACGTAGATGCCAGAAACAACCCTCTTTTACGGGAGTTGTGCCCCCATTACAACCCCCCCAGTTAGGGGAGATGCCACCCCTTATGTGACTTCCCTTGCTACAATCAATTCATATTAATCTCATGTAAATAATATAAAAATGGTGCGGCAAAAGGAATATGGATTTTATGGACACTAGTCGATTATCAACTTCCCAGGGCCACATATTTTGCACAAAAACTTTTCTTAAGGTGTTTCATGAGCCATTACAAATATTAATCCATTCTCTATGTTTTCAATGGGCCACCATATTGGTGGCGTATATCGATTGCTAAGAATTCAAGGTAAATTCTCAAAAATGCACCAAAATTTGAGGCCTTGAAACACTATGATATAATTACGAATATGGGGAACTACTATGTGCTATTGGAACAAGTCAGTTTCCATCAATATCTAACTGGTTCATGTGAATTAGTTGACAATTTGGGTTTTCCTGCAATGGGACAAAACCCTTAAGGGAACTTTTTCACTATGCACAAATCTTGATCATGGTAGAAGCTTGCTCATGCTTGGAATTTTACAATATTCTTATCACATTCATGACTATAGAGAAGGTCCATTTGCAACAATATTAGCTTAATATTCACTTGCTATAATATTAGATTCCTCCCTTTAAACAAATATACTTGGATGACCATCCCTCTTTTCTTCTAAGCCCTTAGAGTCTACACCATTCGACTTTAAGAAACGTTGATCTTGTTTGAGATCTACATCCCTACAAAAAAGCCTATATTCTATTTGGAAATCATGGTATGCAATCCATGATTAAATTTATTAGCAAGTACTTTTGTTATCTTATAAATGTTGCCACAAGAGCGACACTGTCTGGAAATATTAAAAAAATTGAGAAAAATTGGGGACCTTTCCTGTTAAAGTATCATGTAAACTTTGTAAAATAACCCCTAACCCCTAAAATCCTTAATTTCTAAATCCCCTAACCCCTAAACCTATAAACGCATAACCTATTTAACCCCCTAAACCCTAAACCTCTAAACCCTTAACCCCTAACCCGTTAAACCCTAATTCCTAACCACTAACCAATTTAACCCCATAACCCTTAAAACCCTAACCCATTTAACCCCCTAAAACCTAACCCCATTAGCCCCTAACCCCTCACCCCTAAAATCCTTAACTGCTAAATCCCATAACCCCTTCAACCTTTAAACCATATATAACCCATTTAACCCCTTGAACCCTAAACCTATAACCCCTTAACCCCTAACCCCTTAAACCCTTATTCCCAACCCCTAAACCCTAAACCTCTAACCCCTAACCCCTTAAACCCTAATTTCCAACCCCTAGCCAATTTAAACACCTATACCCCTAAACCTCTAAACCCTTAACACCTAACCCCTTAAACACTAATTCCTAACCCCTAACCCATTTAACCCCCTAAATCTCAAAACCCCTAACCCATTTAACCCCTAAACGCTAAACCTCTAAACCCTTAAGCCCTAACCCTAAACCCTTAACCCCTAACCCATTTAAGCCCCTAAAACCCTAAACCCCTAACCCATTTAAGCCCCTAAAACCCTAAACCCCTAACCCATTTAACCCGCTAAACCTTAAAACTCTAAACCCTTAACCCTAACCTCTTAAACCCTAATTCCAGACACCTAACCCATTTAACTCCATAAACCCCTAAAACCCTAATCCATTTAACCCCCTAAACCCTAACCCCATTAACCGCTAACCCATACCCCCTAAAATCCTTAATTGTTAAATCCATAACCCCCTAAACCTCTAAATACCTAACCCATTTAACCCCCTAAACCATAAACTTATAACCTCTTAAACCGTTATTCCCAACCTATAACCCATTTAACCCCTTATACCCCTAAACCCCTAACCCATTTAACCAACTAAACCCCAAACCTCTAAACGCCTAACAAATCTAACCCCTAAACCCTAAAACTCTAAACCCTTAAACCCTAACCCCTAACCCCTAACCCATTTAACTACCTAGATACTTAACCCCTAACCCATTTACCTCCCTAGACCCTTAAACCCCTAACCCATTTAATCCCCTAAACCGTGAACCTCTAAACCCTTAACCCCTAACCCCTTAAACCCTAATCTCGATCCCTAACCCATTTAACCCCCTAAACCACTAAAAACCTAAACCATTTAACCCCTTAAACACTAACCGCATTAACACCTAACCCCTAACCCCTAAAATACTTAACTGGTATATCCCCTAACCCCTTAAACCTCTAAACCCCTAACCCATTTAACCCCCTAAAACCTAAACTTCTAACCCCTTAACCTCTTACCCCTTAACCAATAACCCCTAACCTGTAACCCCTAAAATCCTTAACTACTAAATCCCCTAACCCCCTAAACCTCTAAACCCCTAACCCATTTAACCACCTAAACACTAAACCTCTAACCCATTAAACCCTAATTCCCAATCCCTAACCCATTTAACCTCCAAAACCCATAAAACCCTAACCAATTAACCCCCTAAACCCTAACCCCATTAACCCCTAACGGCCCCTAACCACTAAATTCCTTAACTCCTAAATCCCTTAAACCGCCAAACCTTTAAACCCCTAACCCATTTAACCCCATATACCCCTAAACCCTTAACCCATTTAAGCCCTTAAACCCTAAACCTATAAACCCTTGACCCCTAACCCCTTAAACCCTAATTCCCAACCCCTAACCCATTTAACCCCCTAAACCCCTAAAACCCTAACCTATTTAACCCCCTAAACCCTAAACCTCTAAGAACTTAAACCCCACAAACCACTAACACCTAAAACCCTAACCCCTTAACCCCTAAACTGTTAATGCTTAATCCATAACCCATTAACCGCTCACCCCTAACCCTTAAAATCCTTAACTACTAAATCCCATAAGCCCTAAGCTCCTAATCCATAATCCCTTAACCACTAACTCATTATTCACCTAACCCCTAACTGTGCCTAAATCCCATAAGCCCTAACCCCCATCCGTAATCCCTTAACCACTAACTTATTATTCCACTAACCCCTAAATGTGCCTAAATCCGCTAACCCCTAACCTCTTAACCACTAACTCATTATTCCCCTAACCCCAATCCCTAATCCCTTAACCACTAACTCATTATTCCTCTAACCACTAGTGCGCCTAAATCCCCTAACCCCTAACCCCCTAATCCCTAACCCCTTAACCACTAAGTCATTATTCCCCTAACCCCTAAACCCCAAACCTCTAACCCCTAAGCCCCTATTCCCCTAACCCCTAATCCCTAATCCCTTAACCACTAATGCATTATTCCCCTAACCCTTATAATAGTCCTTAAAACGCCTTGGAATTAGTCATTCCAAACGAGAGCAGGTCTATTTCAGACCTACGATCGGGATAATTCCCCCTTGTTGGAAAGGTGGAATACCATGAGCACAACCGTGGGTTGCAAAAACCTGGAACCCAAAAACCTTTCCTAAATTTTCTATTTTATCTCAATTTTATTTTAACAATTAATTAATTAGTTTCTTTAAAGACTTTTCTAGATAAATCACATATTTTGTTTAAGGTAAATGCTTTTTGAACTAGTCATTGTGTAGTTCATCATAAATGTTTTGAAAATATATTTACTATAATGAAATTGAATTGATTTTTGAAGCTTCCTTTTAAATTAGTTGTCAAACTTATAAGGAATCCTAGAGTGTGCTCAACATCCATCAAAACAACAATGGGTATGCTATTAAAAATGATATTTGAAGGGCATAATATTAAAAATGATGTTCGGAAAAATCGAGGGAGGGAGTATTCATTTTTTGTTTAAATTTTAGACCTTTTACGAGTTAAAATAAAATTTCTCCCTCCTAGAGCACATCACTTTGTTTTGGTCATCTCGCGCTGTTTTTTTACCAGCAACGAAGTAGCTCTTAGATTGAAATAGAGAGATAGGGAGTGGCAGTCGAAGCCTCTTTCCCACATGGTTTTTTACTTCAGTAGGTAAGATGTTTCTTCTTTTGGATCTAACTTCCCCTGCCCATTATTTTCATTTCCACATTGAAGTGAAGCTCTTTATATGTCCATTTATATTACCATTTCTTTGTATCTTTATTTTGAAAAATGTTTCTACTTCGAAATCAGCCCAACAGTAACTGTTTGTAACGGAGTCCATTGTCCTGTATTTCACCTTGGATCTCATGGAATTGTTTTCTCTTTCCTGCATATTTCATTTTGGCCTTGCTATTTGGACTTGTTTTCTCTTTCCTTGTACTCTTTCGTCATCGAATTTTAGGAATTAGACATATTTTTTACAAAAAAATTTAGGTTTTAAGGTCGAATCCAATGAAATGAGATTTTTAAAATCTCAGTTGTTAGGTAGTAGGAATTTATTAGCTTCTCTCTCGGCACCTTCTTCAGGGGGTGAAGAGGAAATTTGGTGGTCTAATTCCCAATCCAATGAGGGTAGTTTCAACTTTGATCTAGTTGTTATTCTTGTATTTATGGTTTGTGATCTCATTTTTTTTTTGGCTTCCTCTCGATCATTGGATGTGTGCATTACTATTGCAGATGAATGGGGTCTGACCCATCCGATCGGGTTGCTAAGCATCTAGGCAACACTAGACTAAAGAAGGCGGGCATGAAATACTGCCAAATTTTGTTTACACATATACTTCTAAGGAATCACTGGGATTGGCCACTCGATGCTCCATCTGCTTTGTTGAATTTGAAGAAGGAGAAAAGCTACGAATGAAACCCAAATCTAATCGTGGATTCCACATGGAATGCATTGATAAGTGGTTGACCTCATATTATTCCTTCCCTATGTTTAATCACAATCTGATTCTCCTTTAGAAATTTATATTTATGATAATACTCTTAGACGTTTCGTTACAAGGTGGAATAGCTGTCATATTCATCAGTTTTGATTTGCTGTAAGATGTCACATTTTTGTAGTGGAATTTATTTTACTTGATGTACTATTCATGCTTTTTGGTTTATGTCAATGTAGGAGATCGAATCCTTGGGTTTATATATTGATGATATAAAAGGTCAAGAGGAAAAATGTCCTTGTCTCCAACTCAGAAAATAAGGAGGAGTCCTCAGTTAGGCATTGGTAGCTATAGAAAGACTAGGTCATCAAACTCTGTTGGTGAAGAAAACTGAAAACAACTTCATGATAATCCTTCAACTCCCCTTGCAAAGAAGAATCTTTCCTTCCTAGAAATGAAATCCCCAATAATTATAGAGTTCAAGAGAACAACACCTTGAAGGATGACTGCTATTGCAAGTGTTGTAACTAGCAACAATGAATTAAATTCTGTGGAAAAAAGGAGCCCATTTAAGGAAAATCATGGCATGAAATGCACTGAGGGTGAAAATGTGATGATTCCAAAGAAAAAACTTAAAAATGAAACTGTATCTCATCTCAAAAGTGACAAATATCACAGCTTAAGAAAACATACGGCAACAACAACAAAAATGTCCTCCCCAAGAAGCTCTTCCAAAAAAAATTTGAAGAGGCTGCTAACTCTAAGGAGTGGAAGTTTCCAAAGTGCAGGAGTATCTGCAATTGCAGTATTTGCATGTAAACTTGAATATAGAAATGCACCTACGAAAAAAAAACTAATTGTTACATTGCTTTTTATAACTCAAATTTTCAATCAAGTTTTGATATTGTCTAAGATTTCTGGAATTAAAGTTATTGAATTAATTATTGTAGGAAAAAGAAAGGTTTTGATCCTACTGGAATTCTTTTCCATGCAGCTAAGGTTACAGGTTTTGGTTATTTACTCAAGTGTCAAGGTCTTTCAGAGGTAAATTCCTACACATGCAAATCGTTGAATTTTGCCTCAAGGGAAGCCAATGAAGTTGATTGTAAGCATAGAATTTTCATCAGATGATGTTGGAGCAGGATTGCAGTTTTTGGAAATTTTCTCAGCATTTGAACAAGTATGTACTTTCTTATCCAAAATGTGTTTTAAGTTCATATATATGGTTAAAACTAAAAAAATTTCACCGTGGATATTTTCTTTTACATTGTCCTAGTTATACCTTCAGCAGTACCATTTTTTTCTACAAACACACTAGTGTGATAATATGAAGTGGAAATTTTTTAATACTGGTCAGTTTACACCATGATTTGGGCTAACATCGCATCATACTTATTCAGTTCTTGATTTCTTCGTGTTATATATAGCCCACAACACCTTTCCATTCTTTCAGAGCTATGCTTTTACACTAGTCAACAATGATTGTTAAAGAAGTTCTTTGATTGTTAAAATAAAAGTAATATTTCCAAGGCAGACTATTGGAAGTATCTGTAAATGAGGTCTTATAGATGTACCTTATCGATAGATGATAGTACATGCTATGCCTAGTGAAAGTGAAATACCAAAGCCTCTCTGATCATCAAGAAAATATGGTTTTGTAAGGTCTCTTTATTATAATGAATTTCCACTATGGTGTTGTCCACATGCTTATAATGCAACTATGAAAGTTTACTCCCAATATTCATGCCTTGGCATTGATTCTATCCGAAGCAGCTCCTATTTTTAAAGGGCTTTGACACATGCTTACCATTCAATATAGAAGTATATGATAAACTTTGTATTCATAAACAAATGAGCAATGATGACTGATAAATGCCACTAAATGAATAAAAAAACCATTGTTCTACAAGGATGTGTGCCTTAGGGTGGGAGGGGGAACCTCCATGTTTCCCATGTTCCCAAGGTGTATTTTTCTTATGGCATGCTCCAAGAAACATTTTTCCACATATCTCTTTTGGGAAATGTAGTGAAACATAGAGGGAAATCCATTTTCCCAAAAGTGTTTTTTATTTTTCCCTTTTTTGGGATGATTGAAGAAACATTTCTCTACATATCTCTGTGGGAAACGTAGATGGAAACTTTTCCCTAATGTGAAGAATGAATTCTCCAAAAGGAGGTTTTTCAAGCTTTTCCCTATTAAAAAAATGTGCTTTTGGATGTCTATTATAAAAAATGAGTTGCCAAGTTTTATGGTGTCCCAAATGCTTCTACTGGCATGTTTGACCATCCTATGCGTGCAACCAAGACTGCCATTCCTTATATTCCTTCTCCAAGTGATTCTTTTTTTACGTTGTGTTCACTCTTTCCAATGCCATTGCAACCCTCGCCGAGTCCAATATACCATAATTTCGACACGATTTGTTGATCCAAATTGTACTTTTGATAGTCAATGCTCATTAAATTGTACTTTGTCAATTTTGGATTTTTGGCCATGTTATTAGAACTGCATTGTCAAGGTTCCTAGTTTAGTCAATTTTCTTTATCCACATTGTGTTCACTCTTTCAAATTTGAGTGCAACCGTCACCTAATCCAGTGTACCATCATTTCGACATTAGTAGTTGATTCACATGATAATTTTGACTAGTCAATACTCATTAAATTGTGCTTTGTCAATTTTGGATCTTTGGTGATGCTATTAGAACCCCATTTTCTAGGTTCTTAGTGTGCTTGATGTTTAAGGTGATCAAAGGAATAGAGATTTTTCCACTTTTAGTGGTATGTAGAATTAATTGATTGATTTCTAGTAATAAAATTTTGTTCATATTATATATTATGTGAGCTTTTAAAAGCCAAAAAAAATCTATATCACTTTTCAGATAATATCATTGGATTATTTACATAAATAATCACAAAATATATCAATAAGTGAGAAAAAAACTAGATATGGAAGGAAAAAACCCCCACAAAATTATTATTCGTATACTCTTGTTATTATAGCACTTGTGGAATAAGTTGGAGAGCATCCTTGGAGAGCTTGTCTAATATGGTATTGAGGTCATGGTATATGTGGCCACAAGAGAGCCAATTCAACTTGTTGTAGACTTGTTTTATACCTTGCAAAATGTGAGACAAATGAGGGTCCACTATGCTAACTTTGTTGCAGACTCAACCAACAACAAGTGAATCGCTGAAAATATTTAGTTTTTTGACATATTTTTGGTTGACCACATTGACAAGAGCTTAGAGAGTTGAAAATTCAACTCTCATGTTTGTGCCCATACTTGGAGCATATTTGATATGCACAGAATGAGCAAGTTTTTCATATTTATTTCCACAATTATTTTATTTCATTGCTTTGATATTTGTTATTTTTTTAGTTAGTTTTTTGTACAAAGAATAGATGCGTAATATAGCCCATTAATATTTGTTTGGATTGTCTCTTTGTTATTGCTTAACATTTTAACGTGGATTAAAAATTTTCAAATGAAATTTACATGATACACATTCATTTCAACATACCACTAAAAAATTTTTTAACACTAATCATCTAAGCTCTCTATACTTCAGTATGAAATGATTTTTTTATATATTTTAGCACATCTTAAGACATCTTATCTTCATTAACTTGAGTTATGCTTTGTTTATTTGTTATTGGGAAATTTGGGTGAATCTTATAGTAGTGTTCCTTAGCTCTATAGAAGAACTCACATAGGGTCATTTTTAGTCTTCTCGAATTGGTTCTTATGTGTCTAAATTTATTTGATACAATTTGATGATAACAAATTTCTTTGAAAATGTTATTGATACTTGTTTTCTAATTTTATTTAGTTTTTAATAATGATTGATAGGTGTTCAAAGTAATAATTAGTTGAGTCCTTTCTTTGCACGCCTACTTATGTGTGGAAATCTTGCTAATTTAATTCTTGCAAAAGGAGTTATGTTTGTTGCGCATGGCTTTGTACTTTGTATGACCATACAAATTCTTTCAAATGTTTGTGTGGGATATTTTATGGTTGGTTTCCCATAAAAAATCCACCTTAACCTTACACCAAGGTCCTCCTATCCCTTTGAGTTATGGATCATGGTGTGTTCAAGTGTCTAGTATAGATCAAAAATTGTGGTTTTCCAGTTGATGTATATTGCCTTTGTAGCTACCCTTTTTGGATTTGTCCTTAGTTGCATGCTTGACTACAATAGATGTTTTGGCCAATTCATTTGGGTTTCTTTGTTAATTTAGATACCTTATGGTATATGTGCACTGATTGGGGTATTTTTTAGTCATGGAGCCTCTCTTGGTTCTTGATTTTGATTTTTTAGGATATTCTCATTTATATTTTTATTTAGTCAAACTTTACCTTAACTCAAGCGGTTTTTCCATGTGTATCAATTTGTTATTTTATTTAATTGTTACTTCAAAATTTAGTGCCCTAGTGGAAAGCCTCTCTGATATGACCCAAACGTCACAAGGATAAGACTAGTGTCAGACTAGCGACGAATAAGATGGCACTACCGATGGTTTTTTCCGTCGTTGACATGGTCCAGCTGTCACAAATTTGAACCATATAAGCGACTATTTCCAAATATTCACTTCACTCGGGTATAACCAGATTCATTAGCAGTTTTTATGCATAAACCTACAGTAAGATTCGTTAGCATTTTGTATAGAAAAAATATAGATAGATTCATTAGCATTTTGATATGTAAGCATACTTTCTAGGTAACCTAACCAAACACAGTAAACCAAAATGATAGGCAGCATTTGGGACATAACAATATTTCTCTTCAAAAGAAAAAAATCAGAGAATATAAGAGATCAATTGTAGATTAAGATGCTCACCTATGTGAAAGGATTTGGGACATCCATCACAAAGGAAAAGGTCACCTCCATATCAAGAATCCAAAAAAAATCATCATTATCACTTGGAACAAGTATCTTTATCTGACATGACCTTTTTTGGCTTGTAAGTGAAAACGCTACCTCATGTAGTCAGTTCCCATCCATAAGATAGATGCGTTGATAACTGGTTAAAAATGGACATTGGAACAATAAGCTAAAAACATTACTTGTCCAAATATAGTCTTGAAAAAAGTAAAAGGGACAACAACCATAACAACATCACAAAGATATTTAAAAATTTCAGCTCTTTCCCCATCCAACATGTACTTCAGACTCTGAACAACACACCTAATAAACGTAAAACAACCTAAATAGTAAAAAGAAAAAGTATTGAACAAGTGACCCTTTGAAATTTTATAAAAAGATCTAAAAATGTAATAATATATTTCCAGCATTGTTCTATCTCATGTCAGATACTCATATTTCCATGTCCTCATCATGTTAGGTGACTTAGGATATTATGCTAGTACTTGGAAGACTACCTAACATAACGTCCTGGGTAACCTCATCTGAATGCTTATGTGGGTTCTAGAACAAAAACATTTCCATGGTATATTGGACATAGGACTAGCTGCCTGGGGCCTCATGCTGGATCTCATTGCAAAGGAGGAAGTGATTATTTGGGTGGACACTAGTCGAGGAAGTGGCCAAAGAGAATTTACAAAAAAATTACAATGGAGAGACAGGTTTGACATTCAATATATATTTATAAATTCCAAATTCAATTATCAAGCATTTTAATATTCATAGTTCCATCAAAAGGCTAATTTCTAACATCATCTCTACTTTAATTAGACATTTTTGGATGAAAGAGGAGTTTTCTAGCATTGATTCAAAAGTAATAGGGATGGTTCCTCCACATAGAAGGATTTTTGGAAATGCCAATTTCAGTTACTACTTGGGATATTTACAAAGTTATTTTTCAGGGACATGAAATCCATCATTAGGTTGAGCACTTTTGTACTCTCCTTGATTCTAAGTTAGAGATCCTACAAACCATCAAATTTGGTTAGCCTCCTTTCAGGTAATGATTGGATTCCTTTACCCTCTCTTCTACCATTTTTCATGTATGCACATCTTATATTTGAGCCCTGATCTCTCTTCTCCTTTTTCCTTGTACTTGCTTCTAGTGCAGACCATCAACTAAGTGCACTGGTGAATTTTCTTCAAGAATTTGAGTGATCTGAATAGGAATATTTTACAAGGAACTTGAACCTATGAGATACTAATGGTTTGGACTTTAATGTGCATGTGTTCTATAAACATACAACTTTTCTATTCAACATTAAAGTGCTTTCAACTCATGGCTTAAATTTATTTGGATAAAGATTGTAGATTATTATAATAAAACTACATTATTATAATTTATTATTATACTTTATTATAATAAATGTCGTTATTATATTATTTATTATGCTTTGAATCAAAAAGATTTGGATAAATATTGCATATTGGTTATTATATTATTTATTATACCTTGGTTTCATGTGAAGGAATAATTGATGATTCCCAAGCCTTTGAGTGAGTTTCATCACTTCCCTCTTCAACTGTATTAATAAAAGCATCATCTTCTTTTAAAGCAATACATGAAACTATGTGAACCTCTTTCAAAACTGTAACTTAAATAAGTGTCCTCCTATCTTTAGACACACCAAAAAGTATCTTATCAATATCCCTATGGAACCCCATATCTATAAAATGGCCGACTTCATCAAAGTACGATAACATTCACACCCATTAAACAACTTGAGACAACTGGGGTATTCCGGATATGGTCCCAAATCCTTCCAGGATTGGGCACTAATATTTGGCAAGGATTTGTTTGTAGCCATTTATGTTCTCTTGGTAATTTAGTGCCCCCACTAACTACTTGTACACCAATATTTGCATGGAATTTAAACAAAACATTGGCCTCGACAACAACTTGACTTGCAAGTTCCCTAGTGGGACACATGACAAGAACAAGAATAAGAGACCTTTTATGATTTTGGAGAAATGGTGACTACACTATCACCTCAATAGTAGGAAACATAAATGCTACTATCTTGTCGGTGCATGTTTTAGCCTTGGCCAACACGTCCTTGCCTTCGAGAATAGGTGTAAGAGTTGCTTCTTGCACAATAGTCATACACTCATATCCCACTATGTTGGTTTCCTTGAGTGTCAATGGTGAGATATTGTGCTTGTCAAATATTGGTTGGCTCAAGTAATTAGCATCCCCAATAACCTTCACACTACTTATTTTTGGATATGCGTTTTCAACAGGACTCAACATTGACTACTTGTCCCCATTAGGCTTCACTGAATAAAATTCATCATCTTCAACTTGATATTTAGACTCATATTTTTCATCACTAATATTTAATTCTTGGATACCTGAGGATTTAGAGCCTCTTTTGTTCAAAAAGTCACCTTCTCCTTGGCTACCTCTTGCAGGGACCCCATTACCTCTAGAAGTTCTAGATAATCCATCATTATCATTATTTCTACCATGCTTCATCCAAACAAACATAGATATAACCCTCTTATTAAACTATTTATCCATATCCAATTCCTCTTCAAACGAACATTTAAATTGGGCCTATCTTCTATTACTGCTTATTTTGTTAAAATCCTTTATTTTAGGGAACTTTTGTGAAGAAGAGGTTGTGTTCTCCCAATCATCTTCAAATCTACAACCTCATGACTTCCTGCATGACTATCATTATTTTGAGATTGCATAATATAAATTGATATGTACAGAGGTGAACCACACAATTTTTCTTCTATCCTTTGGGGTTGGAGGGTCCTGGATTCTGCAATTTTCAGTACCACATTCTTTTCATTTGTTGAAAGGATAATTCCATGGTTTTCAGTCCCTATGTATAAGATTATTTTCACATAGAGCTTTTAGTCCAACAACAAATTGGATCATTATTTTTCTCATAATATATTTTGAAAACATTCCACATTGTTGAATATATGAAACTAAATCACCACTAGACATAAAATGTGTCACTATGCACAAATATGGTGGCCTTGTGGAAGCACCGTTAAACTCGACTATATTTTTATGCCATACTTTCCTCGAATTGAACTCCTCTTGGATTGTTTAAAAATTTGTTGTAGTACACAATGAAGTTGTCATGATTTAATAGGCTATTGTGGTTAACATTGCAGAAGATGCTTTGAACAAGTACTACTCTCTATTTCTTGCAGTGCTGCTACAACCAATGCCTTGTACATATCTGGTTGGATTCCCACCATAGAAGAGTCAAACATATCCTGCATATGCATCCAAGGATCCATGGCCAGCCTTTGAAATTTCAATCCCTAAAGATGTTGCTATTTAAGAAAAACACAAATAATGTCAAAATGCTTCTCATGTGAAGCAATAATTCCTCACTAACAAATATTTAAGTCGGTTTCCTCACTACCTTCTTCAACTATATTAATAAACTTGTCATCCTATTTTAAATCAATCCATGAAACTTTGTGAACCTCTTTTGAAATTGTAGCTTATAATAGGTGTTTTCCTCTCGTTAAGCACACCAACAATTATCTTATCAATATCCCTATGGAACCCCATTCTAGAAAATGGTTTAATTCAACAAAGTACGAGCACTTTCACACCCATTAAATGACTTGAGATAGCTGGGGTATTATTTATATCGTCCCAAAGACTTCCAGGAGTGGCCATTAATATTTGGCAAGGATTTTTTTATATCCATTTATGTTCTCTTGGTAATTTAGTGCCCCCACTAACTACTTGTACACCAATTATTTGCATGGAATTTAAATAAAACATTGGCCTCAACAAAAACTTGACTTGAAATTTCCCTAGTGGGACAAATGACAAGAAAAATAATAAGCGACTTTTAGTGATCTTGCAGGAATGGTCACTTCACTATCACCTCAATTGCAAGAAACATAAATGCTATTGCCTTGCCGGTGAAAGTTTTAGCCTTGGCCAACACATCTTTGCTTTGAGAATAGATGGCAGATTTGCTTCTTTCACAATGGTAATACACTCATATCCCACTATTTTGGTTGCCTTGAGTGTCAATGGTGAGATATTTTTTGGTCAATTAGCATCCCCAATATCCTTCATACTACTTGTTTTTGGATCTTCTTTTTAAACAAGACTCAACATTGGTTGCTTGTGCCCCACAAGCTTCATTGAATAAAATTCACTATCTTCATCTTCATCTTTAGACTCATGTTCATCATAAATGATCTTAAGTGCTTGGATACTAGAGGATTTAGAGCCTCTTTTTTTCAACAAGTCACCTTCTCCTTGGTTTACTCTTGTAGAGACCACATGACCTCTAGATGTTCTAGAAAATCCATTATTATGATTATTTCTACCATGCTTCATCCAACCAAACATTGATATACCCTGCTTATTAAACTACTTATCCATATCCAATCCCACTTCAATCAGATGTTTGAGTTGGGCTCGCCTTCGATTACTTGGGTTTACTTAATGAAATCCAAGGACGAAGTATTTACCAAATTTCAAGAATTCAAATTTGAAGCAGAGAACCTTACAGAAAGGAGAAATAAGATATTAAGGTATGATGCTAGAGGAGAATACACATCCAAGGAAATTATAGCCTTTTGTAATGAATATAGGATTAAAATGGAGCTGATAGTCCCATATAATCCTGAATAAAATGGAATTGTAGTACTAAGGAATCATTGCATTGAAGAAAGTGTAAAATCTACACTACATGATTAAAATTCTACTATAGAAAGGGAAACTAAGATGCAGGGATCTCTCACCCACTCAACTTGACCTTTTAGTCGAATCAATTATCAAAATTCTTTAGTTTTCTTTAGTAGTGGGTCATATAAATAATTTCAATAAAAAAATTTTGTATTCCAGATTAACATATTTTTGGCCTTATAGTAGTGAGAGACTCTTAGCCTTGCAAGTTGCTACCATGTATATGAGTTTGGGTTAGTATGGAATGTATGGAACTTTAAATTCTCAACATATTCTTTCTAGGAGAAACCTTGGGAATTTTTTCCCCGCCTCAAGATTAGCATCAATAACTACTAGCCACCCTAGTCAGTCAGACATGAAATACATTGAATCTGCAGTAACTAGGTGAACCCCAACAATTGTTTCATCGTTAATAATGGAGGTCCACGTTGCATATCAACACCAATACGATTTATCTAAAGTAAACATTGGAGATCTAGTTGCGGTTATTCCTAGTAAATGTAAGAAACAAATGTCAGAAATCATTACCTAGCAGGTAGATATTACTCAATCTTGAGGGCATCTTCTCACTACAAGGTTTTGAGCTACTACCTAGCAAATTCATTTCTTGTTTTTTTGTCAGTATTCTGTGAATTTATATCAGTGGTGCTATTTTTGTTTATTCCTTGAAGTTTGCAATGGTTTATGTTTATTTATGAAGTGTAAGTAAAATTTCATGCTAGGGGAAACAATTTTGATTATTTTTGACCATTTATTTTCAATGATGTTGTGCTAGCATGGGGATCTAGAATAGATCGCTTCACAGGAAAAGTCTAGTTATATTTAAGGTCTTATTATCACTATTCTACTACTAGTTAAATAATAAAAATGGATAATTTCAAATTTGAAGACATCATCTGAATATCTTTATTCTTATTGAACCAAAATTATTCCTATGTTGGCTACATGAGAAAGATGATATTGATAACCAAGAAGAAGGGGAAGGATCAATACCTCGAGCAAAGAGAAGGTTAAATTTGACAACTCAGTTGATGTAGCAACTAATTCCTCCAATACCTACTGTGATTATTCATGGAAACGAAAGTGTGGAATATGAGAATGAAACATATATCCTTGCTAAAACAATGTTGCGAGATGCATGCAATTTAGCTTCCACTTCCAATAAAGATATGGGAAAGAAAGCTGAGAATGAAAACTTGTATGTATCTAGTTGGCTTCACATAGAATAATCAATCAACTGTATTACAATTAGGATTTTGTTAGTTTTACCTGTAGTTTTATATTAAGTCTATTGTTTTGTAATATTGACCATCTCTATTAAGTTGTTTTTTCTATCTGAAATATGAAAATTTTCATTTCAACATGAAGTATTCTAAGAAATATTGTACACAATTTTTTACTTGCTTGAATTGTCTATCACATGGTCAAACTATATTTTTTTAATATCAGAAGAATTTTATGAAAATAAATTAAAATAACTGCTTCATTTGGCATGGCCTTTGGGCAGCTTCAGAAACCTAAAATATTGAATGTGGATTATGTTTTGAGGATAGAAAAAATCTTCATGGATAAATCAAAGAATTTGGAAGATGAGTTCAGGAGGTAGTATTTCTCATTGAACAACACCACTAGTTTCAATGGATTGCTAATATTTATAGTTGTTTATCAAGCTTCAACAAAAAGCTTATCCTTTTCTGATTGATTATTAATTGATGGATTTGTTATTTGTACTTGTTTCTCTTTCTTCAAGTTTTTTTACTAACTATTTTGAACTAATTGAGGATCAAACATTGGTTGTATTGTTGTAATATGTTAAATTCTTGTTTGTATTGAATCAAGTATTTTCTTTAAAATATCAATCAATGTGTTATTTCTTGGAAATTACAAGTATGGTAAATATTGGAAAACTATTGGTGCTTTGTTCATAAATTTCCAAAACATATCAAAAATGATCTTATTTTATCTTTTCATTATAGTAATCACTTATGTTTTGAGTTTTAGTGATTGAATATGGCCATAGGTGTTCCCTCAAAGTGGAAGTTTGGTGTTGGAATTTAATGTGGATTTTCCATTCAAGAATCATATAGCAATTCAAATCTGAAAGTTACATTCCAAAATAATCCTTTTTGGGGGATTACTAGTGGTGATTGCTACATTTTAGATGTTGGAAAATTTATCCAAATCACAGCTACTGTATTGTACCACTAGTGAGGAAAACAATGGGAAGGGAATTGTCTTTGCAATTTATCCACTTATATTGTAGTGATTCATAAAGATAAGAAAAAAATTAATAATTTGATATAAACTAGTTGACTTATTCATATGTGATAATGGACCCAAATAGTAGTTCTTATCTAAATAAATGCTCATTATAGTTGAGCATTCTTGACATCATCGACCTCTAGCCTTGGACTTATTCACTTAGCCTTCTACATTATCTGGTTATATAAATGTATAGGAGGCTATCCTATTATTGTATCCTTTTTACCTCATTTCAGTTTATTTTGGACTTAGCTTTGGCACTTTCTAGGATTTTTGTTTACACTCTCACATTGTATAAGTAATCTACAACTTGATATTTTTAGCATGTAACTTAGTTGGCATGATTGTGCCTAATCTTTCATTGAAGGTTGAATACTAATTTTTCTAAGGTGTTATTTTCTACGTTGACATTTTATTTTCTTTGTTTATACATGTCATCTAGCCACATAGAAGCCACTATTTCCAAACTGAAGAAAACTTGTTCGATTTTCTTGCTTTTCTGGAGCAAAATGACATTGAAAATATTGTTGACGTTTAGGTATATATCGTATAAATAATTTATAGTCTATTTTATTTTATTTTTCATTGTTCATCATATTTCATGTCTTATAATCTACATTATATATGATTTATTTTTCAGAAAAGGAACTTAGTATTGATGGTAAGAAGCAAGAATTGAAGAAAAAGGAGAACAATAAAACTGGAGTGACAAAATGAAAATTAAAGACAGAGAGAAGAGAACTGGTCTAGTGGTACCTATAGAGAAATATCCCACATAATACACACACATAGAGATTGATGGTCAAATCTTCAAAGTTGATGAATTCACATGAAATGCCTTGGTAGCACAATGATAATTTTTTGAAGTGATGAAACAATATTTCATGTGTAAATTGTACTCCAACAAATATTAAGTTAAAAACTTACATTGTAATACTTGATATTTTATATAATATAATTTATGTGGTTGAAATTGTTTATATTTGCACTTGATATTATTTAGTATTGTAATTAACATATGTAATTTTGTGTTTTCATATTAGATAAACATGTACATTTTATGTGTTTTATTTATTTTTCTTTTAATTTTTTTATTTATTTTGTTTTTTAATTTAGATGAAAAATCATATTAATTAATTTATGTTGATTAATAGTGAACAAATAAAATTAATCTAAAAATACTAAATTATTAGCTTATGTTTATTAATGATGAACACAAATAAAATGAATATATGACTAAATTAGTTGCTTATAATGTTTGTTAATAAATTTTATGAAATGAATATAAACTACAATAGTAGTCATTTATATAATGAATATGAAAATACCAAAAGAAGATAAATGACTACTACAAATAATAAATTTTTGATTACAAATGATGACTAAATTTTTTATATATACGACTATTAGTAGCTAATTTACAGTATCTTATAACACCACCAAAATTTAGTCATATTTCTTTGGTCATTAATTGGTTTCAAACAATGACTAAAATTTGCATATATATGACTATTAGTAGCTAATTTATAGTATTACAAATTATGACTAAATTTTGCATATATAAAACTATTAGTAGCTAATTTACAGTATCTTATAACACGACAAAAATTTATTCATATTTTTTTGGGCATTAATTGGTTTCAAATGATGAATAAAATTTGCATATATATGACTATTAGTAGCTAATTTACAATATCTTATAACATGCCCAAAATTTAGTCATATTTCTTTGGTCATTAATTGGTTTCAAATGATGATTAAAATTTTCATATATGTGACTATTAGTAGTTAATTTAGAATAGCTTATAACAAAACCAACATTTAATTCATATTTTTTTGGTTATTAATTGGTTTCCTCGAGTGATAATTTAGTAATATATTTTGTTGTATATTTGGTTATTAATTGTGGCAATTAATGATTAAGTCAATGACTAAATTAATGACAAAATTTATGCCTAAATATACGACTAGACAATAAATTTAAGACAACCAATTGATGACTAAACTAAAAACAACTAGAAGTTGGTCATGTTATGATATATTTTAAATTAGATATTAATGGTCACTGACCGAAAAATAGTGTTTATATGCAAATTTTAGTCTTTTTTCAGTAACTAATTAGCCATTTTGTACTACTGGAAGTAAGACACACACTCGAACTTAAAAAGAATTTAATTTATTTTTGAGTTTTGGATTATATAGGTTACATGTTTATAGGTCAAGGTGGAGCACTAAATTTTTACATGGAAACATTTCTATCCGTGTTCTTTCCCACTAATAAATTGACCACCCCCCTATTCGGTTCGTCGCCACCTTCTCCATCCTCCCACTTGTCATTGTCCTTACTCGCTTTCCTGTCATACCTCTTTCACTATAACGTTCCTCCCCTCCCCTCACACCATCCATATAACCTCAGCCTTCTAATTTATTTCTTAAATCCTTTTCTTACTCCCCTACCTCCCATTAACCTGCTACCTTTCTAAACCTCCTTTAAATATTTAAATTCTCCTAATAACCTTATTTTCTTTTAAATAAAATCCATCAAAATTAGAAAGATACTCATCTTAATTAATAACCCCTTCTAATATTAATAGCAATAAACTCCTCCTTATCACAAAAATTTAGAATCATTTATAAGTTCCCCTTTATTACATAGGTTATACTTTTATATCCTTAGTTTTAGTAACATTAAGTTCAAATATTCATAAATACCACATATATTTATAATTCCACCTTATACTGCAAAAAATAATAATAATAATATAATCAATTTTAACTAAATAATATTAATTATCCCCCCTTCTAAAAAAATAAATAAATAACTCTACTTTTTTCAAAAATATTGAACTATTTAGTATTTCCTATTAAGATAGGTTGGTTACCAAAATATATCTATCATGATAACCTTAACTTTTCTTTTAAATAAATATTTAAATCCCTCTAATATTTAGTATTTAATAATTTTTTTTAAAATAATACTAATTCCAAAATAATAACAATTAGGGAAATTTTTAAAAAATTTCAATAAAAGCAATAATATATAATTTCTCATAATTAAAATTAGAAATAAAAAAATTTGATAAACTAAAATAAATAATAAACTAATAAAAATTAAAATTTAAGAACTAGTCGGCTCTCTCGTCTCCTCCTTTCCTCTATTTATTCCCTAATTTCTTCTTTTGTCAGTAGGTTTGTCCTGATGATGAGTCTTTATTTAGACTCGAAACGTTGACTAAAAATGAAGACTCTGGATATTTCGAGTGTTGCATCTCAAAACAAATATTTCTAGTTATGATGACTAAAAATATTGGAAATCTTTAATAATTTGGAAGGTAGCACTCAAATAAATGAAGCAACTATGGTCTACAAATAATTTAATGAATCTGTTAATTTATGGCCTCCGCGCTATGTCATATGATAAAAAAGGACTAAAGATACTGATAATTACCAAGCTACTTCCGTATTTTACATGTTTGAATTTTAATTTCTACATTACATTGTGAATTTGGAAAGTAGTCTAGGTAGAAGTTTAAAAATAGGGAGTCATAAAATTAAAGGTATTATTGATTATATTCATTTAGATGTCTTATGTCCATATCATATAGTTTTATTTAGTGTAGCCTCTTATTTTGTAACATTTATATATGATTAATCTAGGAAGATGTTGGTATATTTTCTAAAAAATAATTTTGATGTGTTTAATATATTAAACAATTGAGAGTTTTGGTTAAAAACAGAACTGGTAGGGAAGTCATGTGTTTCATAATAGATAATGGAGGAAAGTCCACATCTTCTGAATTCAAAAAATATAGCAATGAATCTAGGATAATGGATAAAACCTTAGCATACACTTCCCAAGAAATGGTTTTGTACAACACATGAACAACACTTGCTAAATCCAACAAGGTGTGTGCTTCGTAATTCCAGCTTGTACTAAAATTTGTGGGAAAAAGTAGTCAGAACTACATTTTATTTGGTGAATCAATCATTAACAATTTCAACGTATTGTAAAATTCCAGAGAGATATGGACAAGTAATCATAGAGATTACTCAAATCTAGAATTATTTTGGTTGTGAATATAATTCTCACACTTAAAATTAGCATTATATGTTAGATCCTAGATCAAAGAATTAATTTTTTTGTTGGTTATGATTATGTAGATAAGGGATAGAAATTATGGGATCCTACTACAAAGAAAATTATCATTATAATAGATGTAGTATTTTATGAGACCTATGTAGACTGTATAAAAGTTAAACCAAAATAGGAATGGGAACCACAACTTCAAGAAATTTAGTTGAAATGCCAACCATCCATGAAATAAGGGACTAGGAATATTCTTATGAAGTTAAATAATATAAGTGTCCATAAAATGTACAAGAAAACGTGGAAATACCAAAACAAAAATGTAGGATATCACATGAGATAGAGAACTACCTAAGGGGTATGAAGGCTATGTTTCAACCATTGATTTTATTACTAATGACGGTTAACCTTTATGCTATTGGGAACAAATAAATTATAGTAAAAGAAACAAATGGAAAATTGCGATTGAAGAATAAATTTATTCCTTGGAGAAGAAAAAAATGTAACAAATTTTAGAACTCACTAAGGCAATACGGGATAGTGTGTGCAACCGTGTATAGAAATGGAAAACTTAAAAAACACAAATCCATATCTATTGCTAAATGATATTCTAAAATGATAGGTATTTATTTCCATGAAACATTTTCACTTGTTGTAAAGCTTGTTTATGTTCAAGAGTTTCTTTATTTGACCTTTAGTTAGAGAAGTTAGCTGTTAAAACATCACACACACACATATATATATATATATATATATATATATATATATATATATATATATATATATATATATTAGTAAAGACATAATTATTTGCTGACGATTTAGAGAGAAGAATTTTTTAGAAGATCAAGAATTCATTATATAGTTTAAAGTAGTGTCCTAGGAAATAGTAAAATAAGATTGATTTTTTCATTATGCACCAAAATTTTAGTAGAAATGAGCATGCCCATTTTTTTTCTTTGAATGTTTAAATTTGATATTGATTGTTTTGGTGATATATGTTGATGATATGCTTATTGCAATAAAAATCATACTTAAGATCAACAACTTGAATTCTCAACTGGCTAGGTTTTTTTATATGAAGGATATATGAGAAACAAAACAAATTTTTGGCATAGAATTAAATGGAGATAAGAAAATGGTAAAATTTGGAGATAAAAAAATTATGTGGAGAAAATATGCATGAAGTCTGGTGTGGTTAAAATAAAACTTGTAAATATCCTTTTCTTTGGATATGAGATTTATTTAATGGTTATGTGTTATGAAACTAGCTCCAAAAATAGAAGAAAAGAGAGATCAACGCCTTAGAAATAGCCACTTCGAGGGGGAAACCTCCAATACATTACATAAATGAACAATTATTGGATGATACAAATGAGAAAATCTCCTCTCGATATATAGGAGTCCATGGGGCCACAATGTAATCCTAGTGCGGCCACAATGTAATCCTAGCTGACCTAAAAATAATAATGTAAGGGCACAATAATAACAATATGGGGGTTACAAGGGTACAACAATAACAATAAGGGGGTTACACGAACAAAAATAAGGGACTATACTAGTGATATAAGGACCTAACATGCTCCTCTCCTTCAAAAAAGTGTTCTCCTCAATGTTTGAGTAGCTCCAGGTGCTTCTATATAAAATTCTCATCCTCTCATGTAGAATCTTCAGTGGGTAAGTTCTTCCATTTGATGAGATACTCTGAAATTTATCGATTTCACAGCTATCGATTTCTTGTTTCCGTGACTGCTTAAGGTTCCAATATGGTTTTTCCTTCCTCATCAAGTTATGGAAATATTGTTTGAATTGGAATTTTGTCCCATATAACCTTTTTTAAGCATGAAACATGGAAAAATAGATGCACTCACGAAGAATCAGGAAGCTCCAATTTGTATGCCATAGTACCAATCTTTTGCAACACCTTGTAAGGGCCATAGTACTTTGGCGATAATTTATTATCCTTCTTAGCTTGCTTGAGGGACATTTGTTTGTATGGTTGTAGCCGTAAAAATACCCAGCCTCCCACATCAAAAATTCTCTCACTGTGATGTTGATCTTCCTGTTGTTTCATCGATATTGTGCCAAATTTAGGCTATCCTTTAAGAGTTGGAGAACTTATTTTTGATGCTCGATGTGATCCTCCACTACTTGAACCGTAGAATTTTCCCTTAAAGAAGATGTGATGGATGATGGATGATATCCATAAAGTGCCATAAATGGGGTCATTTTTGTTACAGTATGGAAGGAAGTGTTATACCACCATTCAGCGAAAGGTAACCACTTGACCCATTTCAATTTCTTATCAGATATAAAACAATGAAGATATCCTTCCAAACATTTTTTCACTATCTTTGTTTGACCATCGGATTAGGGATGATAAGATGAGTTATGAGCTAGTTGAGTACCCAAACAAAAACATAGTTCCATCCAAAAATTTCCTATAAAATGGGATCTTTGTCACTTAAAATAATATTCGGGTTTCCATGTAGCTTTTGAATTGTTTCCATAAATGCAGTAGCAACTATAATTTCTTTAAATGGATGAGATAATGTACAAAAGTGTGCATCCTTGGTAAGTCTATCAACTACCACCATGATGACACTCCTTCCTTTGGACTTAGGTAAACCTATGATAAAATCCATTGAAATATCCTCCCAATGTTGACTTGGAATGGATAAAGGTTGTAGAAGACCTGGGGTCTTAATTGTCTCAACTTTATTTTGCTGGCAAACCAAAAATTCCACCACAAACTTTTGAATATCAAATTTAAGGCCATCCCAAAAAAATTCTTTCTTCACCCTGTGGAAATTTTTTAAAAGTCTCGAGTGGCATCCTAAAGGAGAAGTATGCAATTCCAAAGGAATATTTTGTTTTAGTTGGGAATTCTTGCAAATATATAAGTGATCTGTGTATCATAAGGAATATTTTTTCCAAATAAATGTATCAGATGCACTAGGATCTTGATGCAACTTTTGAATGAGTGTCCAAACTTCTTCGTCCTTCTTCCATTCATCCCTTGATTTGGCTATCCAATCTGGTTGGATATTAGAAATGGCACAACGCAATGCTTCCACCTCTTCATCCTTTCTTGAGAGTGCATCTGCAAAAACATTTAGCTTCCCTTTTTTGTAGATGTTTTCAAAGTCATAACATAGCATCTTTGTGACCCATTTTTGTTTCTCTTCCGAAGATAGTCTTTGTTCCAAAAAGTGTTTAAGACTATCATGATCATTTTTTACCTTGAAATTGTTGGGAAAAATACTGAGAAGGGGGGGGGGGGTGAATCAGTATTTAGAGCTTACTCAAAACTTTTACTTTTTCCTTACTAAATTCCATATGCAACTTTAATGAACCCAACTCACGTATACACCTGGATATCCTTAAGAAAACTTGTGTATTGCCATAGATCTTATTATGCATATAATTCTCTACTTAGACCAGTGCATCATTAATTCATCATATTTTTAGTAAGAAGTAAGCATGTGCAGTAAGAACAGAATAAATCATCACACATAAGCAACACACATGAACACCAGGATTTAAGGTGGAAACCCAATTCGAGAGAAAACCACTGTTGTTGTTGTCTCTGTCTTCAATATTTATTATAAAGAAAATTTCTTAAATCATGTACTGGCGCAGACTCATTCTAGCACGCAGGCACCCACCTGCAGAAGGCTACAACCTTATCTCATTCTCCAACTACTACTGGAAGGGAGCTTCAACCCCCTAATCTCGTTTACCAGCCACTCCTGGAAGGGAGATACTACCCCCTGATCTCATTTACTAGCTACCACTGGAAGGGAGCTAAAAACCCCTCACTAAAGGCTTCGACCCTCAGCACCACTATGGACCACGTTTCATCGATTTTCATACTGGATCCAATAGCTTCCCCATAAAAAAACTTGGAGGCCTCTTTTCATCAGATTTTCAGAGAGAACCCACTCCACACATTTAAGCTCAAATAAAATTCATCAAATTGAAACTTATAACCCAACATCAACCAATCAACCAACCAACCACTGATCTTTAATCAAAATAAACTAGCAGCATAATCAGTATTAAAACAACTTAGATCTTTATGAAGACATCATTGATAGAAAATATTAATATAGAAAAACAAATCAGAGATTTCCTTCTGCACACTTCAGAAAAACCCTAGATTCCATACACTATTTTACTTCACTGAACCAATGTATATACGCACTTTCAGAGAGACAACGATTTCAGAACTGACCTTAGATTCCATACACACTTTTGCTGTGACTAACTCACGTATATACGTGCTCTTGCTGCGAAGAACCTGCATATAGATCTACAAACATTGCAGAGCCGCATAACTCTTCAGAAGAGATAAAAAACTCAGCTCTTACCCTACACTTCAGAAAACATTCACCAGATCAAAAATCCAAACTTTTCATAAAAAAATGTAGAAGATACATATTCATTTCAGGTCTAGAGATCCCAATCCATCATTTTATTCAGAGGTGCATTATTAATTCACATCTATCAATAAACTGTAACCCATTCCATGCATATATACTTTAGAGTGAAGTATTCATTCAATACATAGACACATGCACACCCTTTCACTATGATCTTCTTTCCTTATATAGTTTTAGCCTTTATCAGTACCATGAGCCAAAACCACACAACTTCCGATGGTATTCTTGGAAGGAGTCAAATAGACAATACAATGCTCAATACTCTGCGCTAATACCATGGTAATGCCCCTTGGTATCATAATTTTAGAGCACAAAAGGCGTACGCGACTTGGAGCGTTCGTTTCCACGTATATATGCAACTTTTCTTCATAAAAAATGTGTATATTCTAACCTTGAATGTATACGCGGGTTGCTTTCACAAAAGTAGCGTATACATTGCATCCATATGTGGGTTGCCTTGACAAAAGTAGCATATACATTGTGACATATTATATTTATCATTTCTCTGGCACTTGCTGGAATTCTTTTCTCTGTCGCATATGAACTGATCTGTAGATACATCATTCTTTCATCTTTAACAAATAGGTTGATATCAAAAGGAAACTCATCAAGTAGGTTTCCATCAAGGACAACTTCATCAAGTAGGTTTCCATTAAGGAAAACTCATTACATCATATTGCCAACAATCTTCCCCTTTGGACTTGATGGCAACCATGATGGTGTTTGATCACCACAACAGATAGATACATTAATAATAACCATTATTCAAACACCATAATACTCTCCCCCTTTGACATCAAGGGCAAAGTCCGGATTAAAACCAAAACAAGGTTTCTCTTCCCTTGTAGAAAGATGAGCTCTGTAGATCTGAAGTGCACTGAACTTACGATGCTCCCCCTGAGTTGATGCTAAATCTTTAGACATACTTTTCAATGAAGTATATGACTCTATGAATCAACCAAGTATGACCATTCCTATCACCAAGGACTCATACTTACATCAATGATCCAACTAAGTGGAATTACATATTTGACTGAAATACCCAACCAAGCGGGTTTACAAATTTGACGAAGTCCTTACATGACTGAATATAACAGTTTTACATCATAGGTCTCAACATGACCTTTTCATCAAATGAATTTTTATAAAAAAGACCAATGAATCTCAATCATGAGATCAGAACATAGAAAACACTTAGAATGCCCACAATGCATCATTTCCCACAGGACAAGTGCTCCCCCTTAGCTTGTGCATCCTGAAAAATTTCAACAACAAATCATCAATGAATCTTCATCAAAAATATATTAGAGAATGAAATAAAAATGTAAGAACTGGAACATCACCAGAGATGCCCAACAGCACCGCAACTGTTCTGAAAATGCTGACCCAGAAAATTATGATAGCAAAAACCCATATGCGGCTTTCTGTATAGAAACTCGCGTGTATATGCGACTGACCTTTACGAAATCCACATATCCAATTTAATCTTCTGAACTTAAGATGCAGATCTTATCTTCTGAGTGGCAAAGACAACTCCCAACTTTTTCCTGAGATATTCGAAGGTTTCTCTAGGAAGAGGTTTAGTTAATATATCAACAACTTGTTCTTTGGAGGGAACATAATCCATTTTCACCTTTTGTTTAAGAACTTGTTCATGTAAGAAGTGATACTTGATAGGAATGTACTTGGTCCTGGAATGCATAACATGATTCTTTGAGATACTGATGGCACTTGTGAACATTTGACTTGATTCATCAAATTACAGATATGAATTTTTAAGAATGAAATACCTCAAGAGAGAGATATTATTTCAGAACCATCATAATTCCAACAATGCATTACTCTGAGCAAGGCTAATGCTCCCCCTGAACCTGAGCATCTTGAACATCTTCACCAACCAATTCCTCAAAGCATCTTCATCAAGAAGATAATGAAAACTTAAAATCATATTAGCAGATATAACCATCAACATCATATCAAGAAATTTATTACTGTCAGCAACATATCAAAAACTATTTTTGAGTCTTCCTTACTTTTTTTCTTATCAAAGAAAAACATACGCAACTGTCTCCAATGGAACTCGCGTGTGTACGTGGCTTTAGTTCATGAAACCCACATATAGAAAGTGAAATAGATAAAAAATTCACAACTCCATCTCCCCCTGAACTTATACCACCTGTACCTGTCTTCTCTTGTCATATCAAATGCACTGTTAGAAATAAACACAACCAGAATTACCAAACCAACCATGGGAATCACCATATATTTCTCCCTCTATGATGATACATTACTAATTCCTATAACATATCTCACATCACTCCTGCAATATTTATGAGAAGTACACTTTAGAAGCGGATGACTGCAGTAGCATCAACATTCCCTATGTTTTTGACTGGGGCTTCTTCTTTTTCCAGATTTGCTGGAAATTCTTCGATTTCTCATATCTGTTCATCATACTTAATCTGCATTATTTTTCTACGTGCCCATACTTGTTACAAGTATAACATCTTATGTCAGCAGAAAAGCGAGCATAGGGATCATAATATGTTTTTATAATATTTCTTCTATTGAAATCAAATTCTTTATGACCAAAATTGCTGCATGAAAAACAATATCCCTTAAAGAAACCTGAGTACCTAGGAGCTGACTGTCTTACTGTGTAGTGTCTATTTGTATTTGACTGAAACAATTTTCTTCTACACTTGGCTGCAACATGTCCATAGTTATGACATATAAAGCATTCAACATTATTGAACAAAGGAGATAATCGATTGATAATTCTATATTTAGGAGCGAATGATTTCATTTGAGAATTCAAGATTGTCGGTTGCCTTTTTGTCTCTTTAAACACTTCAGGTTTTGCATTGATATCCTTTGAATCTTTAGCATTGTCTTAAAAAATAGATTCTCCTTTAACAATTTCATGAAAACCAAGACCAAATTTAATATAAGGAGACCTTTGACTACTAAGAATATTATCCAGAATCTTAGTACTATCTTGAAACCTCAGGTGTTTATCATTTTCTTCTAACTTACCTTTTAATATGTTTACCTCAACCTCCAATTTTTGGCATTTCTTCTTCATACTTTCTTTGACCCTTCTCCCTTCTTCTACTTGTTCATTCAATTTTAGAATCTCTTCTTTCAAACCATTTTCTTTTTCTTCAAATGATTGTAGAATTTCTTCATTCTTCTTACTTGATGTTTCCAAATCTGCTTTGAGAGAGATGATTTCTTCTTCAAGTCCTTCACTATGATTGATTACTTCATCTTGCAGCCTTTGATACTTGGTTATCTATCCATTCATTCTAGAGATCATATCTTTGTAGATAGATTCCCTCTCATTAAATAATATTTGTTGATCTTCAAATTTAATCTTGAGATTTGCAATTACTGCTTCTAGATCCATAACATTACTTTCACTTTGGTTTTCACTATCTTCACCATTGCATGCACAAGAAAGTGAATCACAAGAACAACAATCAATACTTGTTTCATCTTATTCATTTTTTTCTGTACATGTTTTGTGATATATCTTCCTTCTTCGAGTAGCTTTATTCTTTTGCTTCCTTCCCATTGTGATGGATCTCCTTCAAGCGATCAAGCTCCTTCAGAAGGACCTGCTCTGATTCCAATTGTTGGGAAAAATACTGAGAGGGGGAGGTGAATCAGTATTTAGAGCTTACTCAAAACTTTTACTTTTTCCTTACTAAATTCCATACGTGACTTTAATGAACCCAAATTGAGTATACACATGGATATCCTTAAGAAAACTTGTGTATTACCAGAGATCTTATTATGCATATAATTCTTTACTTAGATCAATGCATCATTCATTCATCAGATGTTTAGTAAGTAGTAAGCATGTGCAGTAAGAAGAGAATAAATCATCACACATAAGAAACACACATGAACACCAAGATTTCAGGTGGAAACCCAATTTGGGAGAAAACCACCATTTTTTTTGTCTCTGTCTTCAATATTTATTATAAATAAAACTACCTAAAATCATGTACTGGCGCACACTCATACCAGCACGCAGGCACCCACCTGCAGAAGGCTACAACCTTCTCTCATTCTCTAGCTACTACTGGAAGGGAGATTCAACCCCCTAATATCGTTTACCAGCCACTCCTGGAAGGGAGCTACTACCCCCTGATCTAGTTTACTAGATACCACTGGAAGGGAGCTACAACTCCCTCACTGAAGGCTTCGACCCTCAGCACCACTATGGACCACGTTTCATCAATTTTCATACTGGATGCAACAGCTTCCCCATAACACAACTTGCAGGCCTCTTTTCATCAGATTTTTAGACTGGACCCACTCCACACATTTAAGCTCAAATAAAATTCATCAAACTAAAACTTATAACCCATCATCAACCAATAAACCAACCAACCACTGATATTTTATCATAATAAACTAGCAGAATAATCAGTATTCAAATAACTCTGATCTGTATGAAGACATCATTGACAAACAACAGTAATATAGCAAAAAAGATCAGATATTTCCTTCTGCACACTTAAGCAAAACCCTAGATTCCATACGCACTTTTACTTCATTGAAATCGCGTATATATGTGCTTTCACAGAGACAAACCTGCGTATATATCTGCAACTATTTCAGAACTGACCTTAGATTCCATACGTGCTTTTGCTGAGACTAACCTGCATATATACGTGATTTTTCTAAGAAGAACGTGCGTATAGATCTGAAAACATTGCAGGGCTGCACAACTCTTCAGAACAGATAAACATCTCACCTCTTACCCTTCGCTTTAGAAAAAAATCGCTAGATCACAGATCCAAACTTTTCATAAACATATCTAGAAGATACATAGTCATTTCAGGTCTAGAGATC
The DNA here is from genome assembly GCA_034641835.2 of Pinus albicaulis. NCBI lineage: Eukaryota > Viridiplantae > Streptophyta > Pinopsida > Pinales > Pinaceae > Pinus > Pinus albicaulis. The sequence goes on from CM076572.1 coordinate 1,313,641,863, forward strand.
TCGATCCATAATTTTATTCATAGGTGCATTATTAATTCAGATCTATCAATAAAATGTAACCCATTCCATGTAGATATACTTTAGAGTGAAGTATTCATTCAATACCCAGACACATGCACACCCTTTCACTATGATCTTCTTTCCTTATATAGTTTTAGCCTTTATCAATACCATGAGCCAAAACCACACAACCTCCGATGGTATTCTTGGATGGAATCAAATAGACAATACAATGCTCAATACTGTGGGTAATACCATGGTAATGCCCCTTGGTATCATAATTTTAGTGTGCGAAAAGCATACGCGACTTGGAGCATTTTTTTCCACATATATACGCAACGTTTCTTCATAAAAATTGCATATATTCTAGTCCTTAATGTATACGTGGGTTGATTTCACAAAAGTAGCATATACACTGCATCCATACGCAGGTTTCCTTCACAAAAGTAGCGTATACATTGTGACATATTATATTTATCATTTCTCTGGCACTTGTTGGATTTATTTTCTCTGTCACATCTGAACTGATCTGTAGATACATCATTATTTTATCTTTAACAAATAGGTTTCTATCAAAAGGAAACTCATCAAGTAGGTTTCCATCAAGGACAAATTCATCAAGTAGGTTGCCATCAAGTACAACCCATTACATCATATTGCCAACAATCTCCCCCTTTGGACTTGATGGCAACCATGATGGTGTTTGATCACCACAATAGATAGATACATTAATCATAACCATAATTCGAACACCATAATACTCTCCCCCTTTGACATCAAGGGAAAAGGGAAGATTAATACCAAAACAAGGTTTCTCTTCCCTTGTAGAAAGATGAGCTCTGTAGATCTGAAGTCCACTGAACTTACCATGCTCCCCTGAGTTCATGCTGAATATTTAGACAAATTTTTCAATGAGGTATATGAATCTATGACTCAACCAAGTACGACCATTCCTATCACCAAGGACTCATACTTACATCAATGATCCAACTAAGTGGAATTACATATTTGACTGAACTTCCCAACCAAGTGGGTTTACAGACTCAACTACCCAACCAAGTGGGTTTACAAATTTAAACAAGTCCTTACATGACTGAATATAACAATTTGACATCATAGGTCTCAACATGACCTTTTCATCAAATGAATTTTTATAAACAAGACCAATGAATCTCAATCATGAAATCAGACCATAGCAAACACTTAGAATGCCAACAATGCATCCTTTCCCACAGGACAATTTCTCCCCCTTAGCTTGTGCATCCTAAACACTTTCAACAGAAAATCATCAAGGCATCTTCATCAACAATATATTAGAGAATGAAACAGAAATTTAAGAACTGGAACATCACCAGAGATACCCAATGACACCGCAACTGTTCTGAAAATGCTGACCCAGAAAATTATTCCATCAAAAACCCATACGCAGCTCTTTGTATATAAACTCGTGTATATACGTGACTATCCTTTATGAAATCCACATATCTAATTTAATCTTCTGAATTTAAGATGCAGATCTGATCTTTTGAGCGGTAGAGACAACTCCCAACTTTTGTCTGAGATATTCGAAGGTTTCCCTGGGAAGAGGTTTAGTTAATATATCAGCAACTTGTTCTTTGGAGGGAACATACTCCAATTTCACCTTTTGTTTAAGCACTTTTTCACGTAAGAAGTGATACTTGATAGGAATGTGCTTGGTCTTGGAATGCATAACATGATTATTTGAGATATTGATGGCACTTTTGAACATTTTATTTGATTCATCAAATTACAGATATGAATTTTTAAGACCAAAATACCTCAAGAGAGAGATCATATTTCATAACCATCATAATGCCAACAATGCATTACTCTGAGCAAGGCTAATGCTCCCCCTGAACCTGAGCATCCTGAACATCTTCACCAACCAATTCATCAAAGCATCTTCATCAAGCAGATAATCAAAACTTAAAATCATATCAGCAAATATAACCATCAACATTAGATCAAGAATTTAATACTATCAGCAGCATATCAGAAACTATTTTTGAGTCTTCCTCACTGTTTTTCTTATCATATAAAAACATATGCAACTGTCTCCAATGGAACTCACGTGTATACGTGGCTTTAGTTCATGAAACCTGCATATAGAAAATGAAATCGAGAAAAAATTCACAACTCCATCTCCCCCTAAATTTATACCACCTATACTTGTCTTCTCTTGTCATATCAGATGCATTGTTAGAAATAAACACAACCAGAATTACCAAACCAACCATGGGAATCACCATATATGGCTCCCTCGGCGATGATACATTATTGATTCCTATAATGTATCTCACATCACTCCTGCAATCATTATTAGAAGTACACTTTAGAAGTGGATGACTGCAGTAGGGTCAGCATTCCCTACGTTTTTTACTCGGGCTTCTTCTTTTTCTAGCTTTGCTGGAAATTCTTCAATTTCTCAGATCTGTTCATCATACTTAATCTGCATTTTTTTTCTATGTACCCATACTTGTTACAAGCATAACATCTTATGTGACCGGGAAAGGGAGCACAGGGATCATAATATGTTTTTATAATATTTCTTCTATTGCAATCAACTGCTTTATGACCAAAATTTCTACATGAAAAACAATATCCCTTAAAGAAACCTGAGTACCTAGGAGGTGACTGTATTTTTGTGTCATGTCTATCTATCTTTGACTGAAACAATTTGCTTCTGCACTTGGTTGCAACATGTCCATAATTATGAAAATAAATAATTCAACATTATTGATCAAAGGAGAGAATCGATTGATACTTATATATTTAGGAGCGAATGATTTCCTTTGAGAATTCAAGATTGTAGGTTTCCTTTTTGTCTCCTTAAACTCTTCAGGTTTTTCATTGATATCCTTCGAATATTTAGCATTGTCTTGTGAACTAGATTCTCCTTTAACAGTTTCACAAAAACCAAGACCAAATTTAATAGAAGGAGACCTTTGACTACTAAGAATATTATCCAGAATCTTAGTACTGTCTTCAAACCTCAAGCGTTTATCATTTTCTTCTAATTTACCTTTTAATATGTTTACCTCAACCTCCAATTTTCGACATTGCTTCTTCATACTTTCTTCAACCCTTATCCCTTCTTCTATTTGTTCATTCAATTTTAGAATCTCTTCTTCCAACCCATTTTCTTGTTCTTCAAATGATTGTAGAATTTCTTCATTCTTCTTACTTGATGTTTCCAGATTTTCTTTGAGAGAGATGATTTATAATTCAAGTCCTTCATTATGATTGGTTACTTCATCCTGCAGCCTTTGATACTTGGTTATCTGTCCATTCATTCTAGAGATCATATCTTTGTAGATAGATTCCCTCTCATTAAATAATCTTTTTTTATCTTCAAATTTACTCTTGAGATTTGCAATTACTACTTCTAGATCCATAACATTACTTTCACTTTGGTTTTCACTATGTTCACCATTGCATGCACAAGAAAGTGAATCACAAGAACAACAATCAATACCCGTTTCATCTTCTTCATTTTCTGTTGTACATGTTTTCTAAGATATCTTATTTCTTTGAGTAGTTTTCTTATTTTGCTTCCTTTCCATTGTGACAGATATCCTTCAAGCGATCAAGCTCCTTTAGAAGGACCTGCTCTGATTCCAATTGTTGGGAAAAATTCTGAGAGGGGGGGCGGGGGGGTGAATCAGTATTTTGAGCTTACTCAAAAATTTTACTTTTTCCTTACTAAATTCCATACGCGACTTTAATGAACCCAACTCACGTATACACGTGGATATCATTAAGAAAACTTGTGTATTACGAGAGATATTATTATGCATATAATTATTTACTTATATTAGTGCATCATTCATTCATCAGATGTTTAGTAAGCAGTAAGAATTTGCAGTAAAAATAGAATAAATCATCACACATAAGAAACACACATGAACACCAGGATTTAAGGTGGAAGCCCAATTCGGGAGAAAACCACCACTGTTGTTGTCTCTGTCTTCAATATTTGTTATAAGTAAAATTTCTTACAATCATGTACTGGTGTAGACTCATACCAGCATGCAAGCACCCACCTGCAAAAGGCTACAACCTTCTCTCGTTCTCAAGCTACTACTAGAAGGGAGCTTCAACACCCTGATCTCGTTTACCAGCCACTCCTGGAAGGGAGCTACTACCCCCTGATCTCATTTACCAGCTACCAATGGAAAGGAGCTACAACCCCCTCACTGAAGGCTTCAACCCTCAGCACCACTATTGACCACGTTTCATCAATTTTCATACTGGATCCAACAACTTCCCCATAACTCAACTTGTAGGCCTCTTTTCATCATATTTTCAGACTGGACCCACTCCACACATTTAAGGTCAAATAACATTCATCAAACTAAAACTTATAACCCATCATCAACCAATCAACCAACCAACCACTGATCTTTAATCATAATAAACTAGCAACATAATCAGTATTCAAACAACTCAGATCTGTATGAAGACATCATTAATAGACAACACTAATATTACAAAACAGATCAGAGATTTCCTTCTACACACTTTATCAAAACCCTAGATTCGATACGCGCTTTTACTTCACTGAACCCACGTATACACACACTTTCACATAGACAAACCTGCGTATATATCTGCAACTATTTCAGAACTGGCCTTAGATTACATACGCGATTTTGCTGAGACTAACCTGCGTATATATCTGCAAACATTGCAAGGCTGTGCAACTCTTCAGAATAGATAAACAACTCATCTCTTACCCTTCACTTCAGAAAACATTTGCTAGATCACAGATCCAAACTTTTCATAAACAGATCTAGAAGATACATAGTCATTTCAGGTCTATAGATCCTAATCCATCATTTTATTCATAGGTGCATTATTAATTCAGATCTATCAATAAACTATAGCCCATTCTATGTAGATATACTTTAGAGTGAAGTATTCATTCAATACCCAGACACATGCACACCCTTTCACTATGATCTTCTTCTCCTTATATATTTTTAGCCTTTATCAATACCATGAGCCAGAACCACACAACTTCCGATGTTATTCTTGGAAGAAATCAAATATACAATACAACGCTCAATACTGTGGGCTAATACTATGGTAATTCCCCTTGGTATCATAATTTTAGAGTCCAAAAGGCATACATGACCTGGAGCGTTCGTTTCCGCGTATATACGCAAATTTTCTTCATAAAAACTGCGTATATTATAACCTTGAATGTATACGTGGGTTGCTTTCACAAAAGTAGCATATACATTGCATCCATATGTGAGTTTCCTTCACAAAAGTAGCGTATACATTGTGACATATTATATTTATCATTTCTCTGGCACTTGCTGGAATTATTTTCTCTGTCACATCTGAACTGAATTGTAGATACATCATTCTTTCATCTTTAACAAATAGGTTGCTATCAAAAGGCACTCATCAAGTAGGTTTCCATCAAGGACAACTTCATCAATTAGTTTTCCATTAAGGACAACTCATTACATCATGTTGCCAACAGAAGTGTCTTCCCATTAGGTAAGGTCTCCATTTCTTTAGTGCATGTAGTATTCCCAACATTTCCTTCTCATAAATAGCCTTTTGTAAATACTTTTATTTTATTGAACGACTTTCAAAAGCAATGGTTCTTACTTCTTGCATTAAAAAAAAAACAATTCCATTTCCTGAGGCATCACATTCCATAATAAAGGTTTCTATGAAGTCTGGCATAGGTAAGACTAGTGCTAGGAGCATTACCTCTTTAAGATGTTCAAAGGCCTTAGTTGCTTAAGAAGTCCATGAAAATGCATCTTTCTTCAATAATGTTATTAGAAGTGCTACTATTCTCCCATAATTCTTAACAAAATTGCGATAATACCCTGTTAACCCGAGAAATCCGCGCAACTACTTTATGGTTGTGGGGACTTTCCATTCCTTAATGGCTTTAATTTTGTTAGGGTCTACCTTAACACCCTCGTGAGATATATGACTCAGACATTCCACCTCTTGTACTCCAAAGAAACATTTGGATGTTTTTTCATATAATTGTTTCTCCTCCAATAGTTTGAGCACTCTATCAACATGTTGAACATGACCCTTCCAAGACCTATTGTAGATTAGTATACCATCAAAAAATACTAGAAAAAAAATTCTAAGGAAGGGTTTGAAAATGGAATTCATCAACCCTTGAAATGTAGAAGGTGCATTGGTAAGGCCAAAAGGCATGACCAAAAATTCATAATGACCCTCATGAGTTCGAAATGTTGTTTTCGGAATATCTTCAGTCTTCATTCTAATTTGATGACATCTTGAACGAAGATACAACTTGGTAAAATAAATTTATCAATGTAATTCATCCAATAATTCATCAATCACATGAATGAGAAATTTATCTTTAATAGTGAGATTATTGAGCTCCCTATAATCCAGACACATGCACCATGATCCACCCTTCTTGTGCACTAATACTACTGGAGCAGAGAAAGAACTTTGACTAGGCCTAATTATACTAGCCTCTAACATTTTTGCAATCATACGTTCAATTTCACTCTTTTAAACACAAGGATATCTGTAAGGCCGGATGTTCGGAGGAACAATACCTGGAATCAAATCAATAGCATGATCATGATCATGAATAGGTGCGAGTCCTTTGGGAGTATCAAACACCTTGGAATGATTGTCCAAGACTTTTTGGAGATCTGGAGAAATAGATGATTTTGATGTTGAAACTTCTAGTGAGCATAATTGTGCAATTACGCCTCATTGGTATTTCTTCAGAAGCTTTGTCATGACATTAGAGCTTATTATCTTTCCTGGATTCCCTGTGATACCCCGTAATTCGATTTCCTTTCCTTCCGAAAAAAAATTCAAGAAAAGTTCTTGAAAATTAAAAGCCATCATCCCCAAATATTGTAACCATTGTAATCCTAGTACAACATCAACACCTCCCATTAGGATAGAAAGAATTGGAATACTCACTACATATTCCCCCATGGATAGCTTTATATTATGGCATTTTCCAGAACAATTTATAGTTCCTCCATTTGAAACCATCACTTGACATTCTGGTGCTCGGTATAGGAAACAATTCAATTCCTTGGCTACCTGTTGTACTGTACAACAACCCTCCCCATTTTTAAATTTTAGAATAAATCCCATTTAAAAATAGGTCCCCTTTTCATATATCTTTTTCCCTAAAAAAGAAATAAAATATCCATGGATAAAAGGATGCATATCACATTTTAAAAAAACTTTCTAATCCGATGAGTTAGAAGATATTTTAACATATTTGAACATATTAAAAAGACTTTATACTTAATAATATGTTAAGATGAACACTAATCGCAATCATAAATTCAGATAAGTAATTTTAAAGAGTTTTTTTTGCTTTGAAAAGTTCTGATGCGATCGCACTCAATCGCAATTGCATTTCGGATTATTAAGTATTGCATTTTTTCTATCTATGACCGATGCGATGCGATTTATCGCAATCGCATTTCGGAAGAAAGTTAAACATTGCATTCATTTCATTGAAAGGATCCGATGCGATCATGCTCAATCACAATCGCATGTTCGGAAATATTATTAAATGGTCCATTCCATTTTAAATCTCCGATGTGATCGAGATATAGTAAATAGAATTGTCACATTTCCTTTCAAACAAATTGCGATGCGATTGTCGCAATCGGAAAATCGGCATGAATTATGTTGTATTATCTTACGCACCATTGAAGACTTGCGATGCGATTTTTAATCGCCTTCATATTTATTCATCGCATCACAAAGAATCAAAAGTGAATTTTAACATTTATTCCAATGATGTGCTGATATCCGATTGTACGAAACCATTAATTGAATATTAGATAAAATATCATGGGTTATTTTTTTTTCAATGCGTGAATGTGATCGCTTGGAGGGAGTTTATGTTGTAGATATGGGGAGATTAGATGGTAATTAAATAAACAGATCTTTGGATAGTTTTTCTCATTATTATGTTTTATTTCGGCTGAAGGCATTCATTTTAATTGCAGAACAAAAATTCGAATCCTTTCATTCATATAACCAGAGAGAATTTTCTCGACACTGAAATGTCAAAGAGAAGAAGAAAAGCTAAAGCTGCTTTTTTTGCAAAAGCCCCTGTATTAACCATGCCGCCCAAGGAGAAACCGACAAGGCTCAAGCTAGTCACAGACACCTCTTGTCAACGACTGGGGAAGATGACATGGGAAAATGTATACAATTTGATTGAAAAAGAGAAACCTAGGGTTATTGTGCCTAAAGAAATTGTTCTCGATGAAGAAGATTTAGACTATGACTCTAAAACTAAACTCAGTGCATTGGAAAATTCATTTTTACATCGAGTAGCTACGCGGGCAAACATTTTTCCCTACTATGATGTTATTAGATGGGTCATTGACAATGTGACCATTCAAAACAGGACTTTTGTGTCTACTTCTGGATCAGTGTTTGGGTCATTCAGGGCAGAAGATATTAAATAAATGTACCATCTCCCCAACCCACAAAATATTTACAACAAAGACTTCCTCAAGGAATATGCTGAAGAAAATCCAAACCAGGCAGAGCCAATCAAAGAATGGAGGAATAAACATGAGAAGCATAAGCAGGAGGCATCAGATATGTACTCTGTGGAGTCTCTCTCGCCTCCATATTTTTATGCCACAACGATGATGTGTAGGTTGTTCGAAAATGATAACTCTGCTAGGTTTTCTATTCAAATGGTCCCGTTAATTCATTATGTTGTTAGTTCTGAAATTATGGATTGGGATGTCATTTTGTCTAATAAGATAGCCAATAGAATTCTTGAGTATAGAAAAGACAAAAATTCATGGAATTCCACCCCTTTCAATTTTTGTGCTTATATCTTAGACGCCCTCTGTTTTAATTCTGAATTCCCAATGCTAGGTTGGAAATGGACTCCAGAGGAACCTATCCCTATTCATGTGTATCACAAATTCTTATGGAAGGAACATTTCAAACATCATATTTACAGAGTCTGCCATGGTTTTCTCCTTCCAATTTACCAAACCATTTTTGGCCATTTCGCTCCTAGACTTTCCAATAGAGCCAAGAATGATTTATTCTCTATTAGAGATTGGTTCGGAGAAGAAAAATTCACTTATATCAGAATTTTTGGGAGCATTTTTGAGCCACATATCCTTCCTCTATATGTTCGAGACAAGCTGTTAGCTCAGGAGATTTCTTATCAACTGATAGTACAAGTAATGTCTAGAATTTTGAAAAGCAATAAAAAGCTTATGTGGCCTACATTCACTTTTATGTGTGGTGACTATACTCTTAATAGTTTCGCTCATGCTGATAAATAGGTTGGTAAGATTTCTGATCTTAAACTTTCAACGATTCCTGGAAGGCAATACGACCCAAGGAAAGTGGCGTATGATTTTACTACTTTTGTTTCGATTGCCCGATTCGAACATGAACCAGACATTTTTGATGATTTATTTGTTTCCGTGGACGATATATCCCAAGTTTTTGATTCATCCAAGTTCAAGTTGCAGGCCGAGGACAAAATTTTGTTGTTGTTTAGAAGTCAGAGGTTACTTAAAGTGCCTCTTGATCAGTTGAGAGCTCCCACACAGGATAAAGCATCACAACGAAAAGAAACGGGAAGTACTTCTGGTAAAGAGATAACAGGAACTGATCCTATTCTGGGAAAAAAAGATGACAACGGAAAAGCTGACACTACCAAGACAGAAACAACTGTTCAAAAACATACACAAAATCCTTTAGTTCAAACTAAAAAAGAGAACACAGGTACTGATGCCCATGTACATATTTAGAAGGGAAGAAAAGAAAGTAAAAAAACTGAACAGGCACCCAAGAATGATACAAACAATAATGCAGGTGCTCAACTTGGAGGACAAGTAGATACCGAACTGGTTTTTTCTCCTCATTTTCTAAATCAATATCAACAATTTGCCCAATAGATAGGACTGCAAAACACTCTTCAAGTTGATAATCCCAAAGATCAGGATGTAGAAATCTTTCCTGAAAACCCCACAGGAGAAATTTTGCTTAAAATAGAAGAAATCCCTCCTTTAGATATATTCTATAGTCCCAAAAATAGGGTTGTGGTGAGGAAACAAATAAAAAGAAGGAGAACGGATCAAGATGCCCATTTGGAATCACAGGGGGAGTTTCTAAATGTTGTTTATAAAAATGCTGAGGTGGATCCATCTGAGGATCTAACCAAATTGTCTCAGTATGCAAGTGCCTATAGTGTTGCCACCATAGATAAAGCTTCTGAAGTTTCACAGCTGGTAAAAAAAAAATATGTACAAATTTCTATTTTTGAAGAACAGATTGCAGGATATCAACAGAAGAGTATTCAGTTGGAGCAGCAATTACAGGATGCAGAAATCAAAACTAAACAACTAGAAGAGCATATCACCCTTGAAAAGAAGAATATTGATGAACAAGCCTTGGAAAATTAGCAGCAGTTGAATCAAGAGGTAGAAAAGCTACAAAATCTTCTACAAAGTGAGAGAAATTCAAAGATTGAACAAGAAAAAATGTTCAAATCAGCATTGGAAAAGTTCAGGGATTACCCTAAGTTAGCTCAATTCATAACTGAAGCTCTTGAAATAAAAAAACTTCTATCTCAACAATTAAATGATTTTTTTCTAAAGTTGACACAAATTGAGCCTTTGTGAGAAATAACATCATCTTTGATAGATAAATCAGTCACTCTTAGGCAAGAAATTGATGATGCTGATGATAAAATTTCTGAGTTCCTTTCATGGCAGGATACAGAGCAGGGAAGAAAAGCCGATCTTCCTATAATTGAAGAGAGACACAAGGAAATTTTATTTATCGAATGGGAACAACAGTTAATGAAATCAAAAAGAGCCACATCAAGGGCTAAATTTTTAATGAATAATGCAACACAATTGATTAATGACAGTTTGTATGCTGCCAATTTGATCTCAGATTGTACCCCAGGCGAGTTACCTAAAGTAAAAAAAGTTGATTACAGGTGGAAGGGAGAGATAATCAATAAAAATCAATAGATTAGAAAAATTCAAGGAATTTCATGGGATATTATGTGCACTTATCTGATCAAGCCACACAGCCAACAAATGGCCATCAAATTCCTTTCGAATGCTATTCATTGTATCATTTCTGAATTTTCTGATGCTACATACACTGGGCAGTTACATTCAAAAATGAGTTGGCCAACAGAAGTCCAAGATATGCTCAATATCTTCCACCTTCGTGCATCCACCTCGACTAATGATCAATGAGTCAGTTTTCATCAAGCTCGCATTTCTGTTTCAAATATTTTTAATTAAGATAGATTTGTAGGAATAGTTTTAGTTATTTTTTTTAGGTGCCTATTTAAACCCCTTTCATGCATTTAGAAAGGGGTCCTTAATTTGTAATATTTTTGACTTGGAGATTACATTTCTGTACTCCATTTACTCCTATATTCTTTTATAAAGGATCACATCTGGTGATTCTGTGTGAAGTTATTTTTAAGAATTTCATTTTTGTACCTTGAAGTTGATTTTACATCAGAATTACTGGGTTAGAGAATCAAATTGCATTTGAAATTCTCAAGATGGATATGGTATTTCTATCTATTCACTGTTAGTTTCTTTTGTTATATGATATTCTCTTTTACATTTGCTATCATTTATATGTACTTCATTTCACAATATTTCTTTATATATATCATTTCTGAGTATATTGGAAATATTTATCTTTCAAAATTATATGCAAGCGATATATAATGATGAATACAATATGTTAATATAGCTCTGTTTAATTTCTTAAACAGAGTTATCTTTATTTTTTGCTACACATTTCAATTAAGTTGTAATACATTTTTATGTTTATTTTTCAATTAAAACAATTTAAATTTGTATTCTCATATGATAACCTGGTTAGTTTTAGAATTTCTTTATCAATATTTAAATTATATTAGTTAGTATTTTTATTTCAGTCATTTAGTCCCATTTTTCCCATCCAATCATTCCATTACCAACCCATTTAAAATTACTAGGAAACTGGTCCTACAAATCTTGTCGGAGCCACCATCCCAAACTGAAAAGGAGTTGTCTTAAGGTCCCGACCTAGTGGTTATCCCCCAATGTTTGAAGCAGCGATTTTCAAGGCTTCAAGATTTTTTGGCACTAGAAGGAGGGCCTAAGCTATGAATGGCAGATAAATCTAAATCCGAAAGCCATTCTAAGAGAACATCACCCTCGTCACCCTCAATTTCTTCCACATCTCAAATCACAAGAGAAGAAATTGATGAAAGTATTCAAACACCCACTACCAAAGTTTCAGATCAATCAGATAATCTAACTCCTGAATCCCCTGAAGTCGAAGCTTTAGTTCATAAAGTTCAAGGATTCTCGTTATCATTAGAAGAATCAGAATTATCTGAAGGTAGTGTCACCTCGCAATTTGTCTCTTCTAGACCTCTTACTAGGTCACAGAGTGAAAAACTTGGGATTCCCTCAAGATAATTTCCTATACCTAGTAGAGTCAAAACAAGAAAAACTCCAACGGAAACAGAAAGTGGTACTAGTTCTTCATCGCATATTCAATCATCTATTTCCCAAGATCCAAATCAGAAAAGTGCAGTGATCTCATCATCATCTGATCAAGCTACATCTTATCAAACTACATCCATTCCAAGATCAATTGTCTCTTCTAGTAATTCAACTGCTACTACTCATACACCAGTTTTCACTTCTAGTTCTTCTACCATCATCACAACAATGGCACAAAGACCATGGACTAGACCAGGAGCTGTGAATATGGCTGCACCTTTGCATGATCTTCCTGATCATCCTGAAAAATGGTTGTTGAATTTTAGTCCAGATACTGGTATACAAGCAGAAGAACACATCAACAACTTTATGCTTGTTATAAACTTGAATAAAGTAGTAAATGAAGATGTTGTAGTTCGATTATTTCCCTATACTTTGCAAGGAACAGGAGGATCTTGGTACTTTTCTTTACCTTCAGATTCAATCACAAGTTGGGATATGTTTGAAGAATAATTTTTGACTAAATATGGAGATGATAGATCACTTGCTACCCTAATTAACGATCTCTCCAATTTAAAAAGTCAACCCAAAGAACCCATTAAGGACTTTAACTCTCGATTCAATAAACTCTTGAATAAGATTCCTCAAGAATATAAACCTAGTGAATAGGTTAGAAGTGAACAGTATATTAATGCATTACCCTCAAACATAGCGATTTTTGTAGATAGAGCTACAAAACCGACTTTAGCTGAGAATATGAAAGAAGCTATTTCAGTTGAAAAACGAATGATTGCTATAGATAAGAAAAACGCTATTGAGGATAAGAAATATAAGAAAGTCACTTTTAAAGATGATTCCAAGAAAAAAACACCAAGAGATCCATATGACATGGAAGGTTTACAGAAAGTTCTTCAAAACCATGTCTAATGAGATGGTTGAGATCAAGAAGAAGGTAGCAGAAACTTCTACAAAGAGACCATTTAGAAATTTCAAGAGAAATCAAAGTGAATCAAAACCTCCTAATGCAATTTCCAATGTAGAATCAGAAGATGAAGAAGAAGAAGAGAATCCTCTAATATCAGACGAAGAAGATGAAAGAGAAGAAGAAGTTGAACTAAATGGAATGTGGGATTTTATTCTCCCTAATTCAGATAGTGACATGGAACAAGAAGCTATGCCTGTAAGTAGAAGGAGAAAATCTACGTCGAAACCTGTTCAAACTATTCCGAAGAAGAAAAATACAACTCCAAATACTAAAGATAAAAATTCTGCAAAAAAGACTTCTTCATTACCCACTCAGAATTAGCCATCATCTTCCAATCCTCCCACATCATCATCTAGGACTCTAGTGGTATCAGCTCCGATGGATTATATTATTGTTTAGGACATGAAAAAGACTAGAGAAAACATCTCATTACATGAAATCAACAAACTGAAACATCAACAAAAGCTGTTATTAAAAGAGTTAAATGCTACACCTATTGTTCCTTTACCAAGTGGTGTAGTAGCTAAAGCAGCTAAAGGGACTGGTAAGCCACCAGAAAAAGTAGATGCATCTGACACTGTTCTTATTGGAGAAAGATCAGGTTCCCGGACACCTCCGTTTCTGCTAACCTATGAAATCTACAATAAGAATTTGCATAATTGTTTGATTGATTCGGGAGCTTCTTCTAATATAATTCCTTCTTCAGTTTGTGCTAAGTTTAATATTGAACCTCAGAAGTCTATTGTTCACATTGTACAATTGGATCGCTCCAAATTTCAAGTTATTGGAGAAATAAATTCAGTTACCATTAGACTAGCTTCTGATCCTAGGATTTTCCAAAGAATTGATATTTTAATTGTTGATATTCTAGAATTCTATGGGTTGGTCTTAAGCAGGGACTGGTCTACAAAACTTAATGGTTACATCTCAACCGACTGTTAACATATGTGTCTTCCCTACAAAGGGAAACCTAATCAGGTCAAAGTCGAATGAGAAAAACATATGACGCACACTGTAATTGAATTTGAGCAACCTAATGAACCTGTAGCTTTCAACAATAATATTCTTGGATGTTATTCTGCCAAGTCTTTTCTTGGAAATTTTACTGCACCATAATGACCATTCTCTGTAAATACTTTTGTTTCTCAAATTGAAAATTTTTCACAATCTGATTCTTCAGAATTGTAAATATTTCTGATTCTTTTGTAGATAAACCTATAGATAGAAATTTATTTTGGTCATTATATTTTGATGGATCGAAATCTAATGATGGGGCAGGAGCAGGATGCGTCCTAATTGATCCGAAGGGAGAGAAGACTATGCTATCATGTAGATTAGAATTTGAATGCACTAATAATGTTGCTGAATATGAAGCCTTGATTCAAGGGCTTTATAAGGCCATAGGGTTAAATGTAAAATACCTGAAAGTTTATGGAGATTCTGAAATTGTCACAAGATAAGTAAGGAATACCATCCATTGTCTTTTAGGGCATCTTAAACACTATCAAACCCTAGTGTAGGATCTTACCACTCAATTTCTTGCATTTAATATCTCTTCTATTCCTAGAAACCAGAACACATCAGTTGACTTGTTAGCTAATGTTGCCTCCAAACTCCCTCCTGCTGAAGATTGCAGTCCTGCTAGATTTTCTGTAGAATTGATTTTTCGTCCATCTGTCCCAGATAATGTTACTAACTGGAGAGTATTCTACCATGATCAAGATATTTTGAATTTCTTAACTTCTGAGAAATCATATGATGAGCAAATTATTGATGAAGACGATCATGATCTACAAATTACTTCAAGAAATAATGAAAATCTGATTCTTAAATATGTTGTTAAACTTGAGGGTCTTTATGATATTAAGGATAGATTCAAGAAAGTTACTAATGCCAAAATTCAAAGTTCAACTTTGAAGTTTGAATTAGTCAATCTTCGCTCTGATTCTAAACCTCAGAATGTTAATCTAGGTCTCAATTTAACTCCAGAAGAAAGATCTACTTTTATTAAACTTTTGAGTAAATATAAGAATGTCTTTGCTTGGAATTTTGAGGATTTAAATACCTATGATACTTCTGTAATTCAACACACAATTCCAATGCTATCTGATGTTAAGCATGTTCAACATAAATTAAGAAAGATTCATCCAAATCTTGAGGATCAAATCAAAATAGAACTCAACAAACTTCTGAAAGCCAAAATAATTTTTCCTGTAAGGCATTCTAATTGGGTTTCCAACATGGTACCTGTCAGGAAGAAAAATGGTGATATTAGAATCTGTATTGATTTCAGGAATTTAAACAAGGCATGTCAAAAGGACAACTTCTCATTGCCAACTATGGATCAAATTCTCCAAAAGGTAGCTGGTTCTGAACTCATGTCCTTCCTTGATGGATTTTTAGGGTATAATCAAATTCTAGTACATCCAGATGATAGGTTTAAAACCTCTTTTAGAACCAAATGGGGAACCTATGCTTATCAGGAAATGCCTTTTGGTTTAGTAAATGTAGGAGCTACTTTCCAGAGAGCCATGGACATAACATTTAAGGGTTTGATTAATATATCAGTTGTCATTTATCTTGATGACATAACAATTTATTCAAAGAAAATATCCAATCATATACATGATCTTAAACAAATATTTGAAAGATGTAGAATATTTGGTATTTCCTTAAACCCAAATAAATCCTTATTCGCTCTTGATCAAGGAAAAATCTTAGGGTTTGTTGTGTCAAAATATGGTATATATATCAATCCTGACAGAGTTAAAGAAATTTCTGACATTTCTTTACCTCACAATAAAAATTCCATGCAATAATTTCTAGGCCAGATTAATTTTGTAAAAATATTCATTCCATATTTTTCTCAAATTGTTTTTCCTATGCAGAATATGATTAGGAAAAATTTAGTATTCAAATGGGGTTATAAAGAAAAATAAGCCTTTGATGCATCAACAAGGCAATCATTAATGCACCTACATTGAATACTCCCAATTTTTCCAATGATTTTATTATGTATACTTTGGCAACCGAAACATCTTACGCTGCTATTTTAACACAGCACAATGATCAAAAAATTGAAGCACCAATTTCATTTTTTAGCTCGAATCTGCAAGGAGCTGAGTTGAATTATTCTGATGTTGAAAAACAAGCTTTCACTGTATTTAAGTCAATCAAGTATTTCAGGCCTTTTCTCTTAAAAACACACACAAAAGTGATTGTTCCTTTCTCAGCAGTAAGACAGTCACTAATTCAAAGAGAAGCAGGAGCAAAAAGGGCTAATTGGGTGACAGCTTTGCAAGAATATGATATTGACATTAAACTAGCAAACATTGTTAGAGGACAAGGTTTTTGCAGATTATTAGCAGGAGCTCATAATATACCAGAAAATCAAGATCTAGAGAATGCTATTCAAGTAAGTCAGATAAGTGTGATAGATTCTGAATCTCAGTATGCTGATCTGATATTTTATTTGAAAAATGGGTACACTCCTTCTAATATCAGCTATAAGAATAAACGTGCTTTAAGATTGAAGGCTACTAAATATGAAATCATTGATGATGTGTTATTCAGAAAGAATTATGATTCAATTTTTTTAAGATGTCTTGAAAATACTGAAGCCAAAAGGTATTACAAGAATTACACGATGGACCAGCAGGAGGTCATTTTGGAGGTGATACCACAACCCACAAAATTATCCATGCTGGGTATTATTGGCCTACCCTTTTTAAAGATACTCATGATTATGTGAGGAAGTACAAGATTTTCCAAATCACTAGTGGAAGATAGAGGAAGCCAACTTTTCCTCTACAACCAGTAAACATTGAACAACCATTTGAGCAATGGGGGCTTGATATTATTGGTGAGATAGTTCCTCATTCTTCCAAACAGCACAAGTACATTCTCACAACAACATATTACTTCACAAAATGGGTAGAAGCAATTCCTCTAAAGCTAGCCAACTATAATGCAATTATTGGTTTCATCGATCAATTCATCATTACCAGGTTTGGTGTACCTAATGCTCTGGTCTTTGAAAATGCATCTTATTTCTCTGGTAATAGTATAATGGAGTTTTCAATTAAGAGAGGTTTTAAATTGAAATATTCCGCAAACTATTATCCACAAGGTAATGGTTTAGCTAAATCCACTAACAAAAATCTCCTCAAAATCATTAAAAGGACTATTGATCAAAGCCAAAATAATTGGCACAAGTCTTTAATATTTGCATTATGGGCTGATCATATTACTCTTAAAGCTTCCATTGGAACTTCACCTTTCAATTTAGTTTATGGTAAAGAATATGTGATACCATCAAATCTAGCTCTTCCATCATTAGCCCTGGTGCAATTCATTGAAGAAAATCCTTCCTCATCCATTCAATTGAGATTTGATCAAATCCTAAAATTAGAAGAGGATAGAGAGAGAGAAAGAGGTGTTCATGAAAACATCAACAACTTGTTAAATCTTCTTTTGATTCAAATTCCACTGGCTCAAAAAATTTGTCAATTGGTGATCTTGTTCTGAAATGGGATAAAGCACATGAAGAAAAAGGTAAGCATACCAAATTTCAGAAGATGTGGCTTGGACCATTTCAGATTGTTGAAAAGATAGACTCATATACATTCATACTTCAAGATTTAACAAGAAAGAGAGAATCTCTTCTTGTAAATGGGCTTGTCTTAAAGAAATTATTTTCATAAGGAGGTAACCCCTTCTTACTTGTACATATTCCTTTCTGCAAATTTTATATTTATTTTTGTAAATAAAGGTTGTTAAAAGTCTTTGATTGACTTTTTACTATTAGAAATTTGTCTTGGAAAGAATGTTATAAATACTTATTTTAAGTAAATAAGATTTTTTAGGGAGTTGATTACAATTTTTATATAGTTTAAAATAAAATGTTAAACTTTGAAAATTTGTTTAAAACATTTGCATGATCTTATGAAACTTTGAGGAAAATGTAAATCATTATAAGTTTATTAAGCAAAGAAAGGTTATCTTTAAAAAGTAAAGACTTTTTCAAGCTTTGGCAAACAAAAAACTATGAGAATTATCATCCATTTATTCTTAAGGATACAACTATTTCACCCCATCCATTTCGATTGTGATTTTTTAGAAGGTAATTCTAAAAGAAATTTTATGAAAAAATTTAGGAGATAAGAGGTCTCATCACGAGCCTGCTTACCATGATCATAGGAAGTAATGAAACTAATATTACCAATACTTCATACCAAAACAGGGTAATGGCTTATTAAAGTAAGATAGGGGGTCTCATCACAAGCTAGATTGTTTAGTTTAATTACAACTAGTGAATGGAATTGTTACTAACTGGCTACCAAACCAGAACAATGGCTCTTAAATTAAGAAAAATAAATAAAAAGACAAAAATATGAGAAAATATGTCTTATGAATTTATTTTTAAAGAGTCATAATCTTAATTGGATGGGACAATGAATGGTTGATGGTTAAAAGGTAACCATGTCGAGACTATGAACATTTGCTGGCAGCAGAGGCAATAACTATGATAATAGAGTATATTACATAAGCTAAACTTGAGAAAATCCACTTACTTTATTTTTATCAACCAATCAAATCTTGAGATAACCCAAAAATGTTTTTATCCTTGAAGAATTAGGAAGAAATTGTAAGTGATTTTTTACTCTTTTTCACAGTTAGATTTTATTTGAATTATCTTAAGAAAAGTTTTCATTATCTTTAGAAATTTTTACTTACTAAAAATATAGTATTCATTTCCTTTTTTTTTAGAGATAACTGTTTCTTCGAGTGAATCGCCAATTTTTGTACTGTACAACAACCCTCCCCATTTTTAAATTTTATAATAGATCCCATTTAAAAATAGGTCCCCTTTTTATATATATTTTTGCCTAAAAAAGAAATAAAATATCCATGGATAAAAATATGCATATCACATTTTATTCACAAAGTCTACAAATTAAAAAAAAAAATTCTGATCCAATGAGTTAGAATATCTTTTAACATATTTGAACATATTAAAAAGACTTTATACTTAATAATATGTTAAGATGAACAGTAATCGCAATCGGAAATTTAGAGAAGTACTTTTAAAGAGTTGTTTTTGCTTTGAAAAGTTCCGATGCGATCGTGCTAAATCGCAATCGCATTTCGGATTGATATTAAGTATTGCATTTTTTCTATCTATGACTGATGCCATGTGATTTATCGCAATCACATTTCGGAAGAAAGTTAAACATTTCATTCGTTTCATTGAAAGGATCCGATGTGATCACGCTCAATCGCAATCGCATTTTCGAAAATAGTATTAAACGGTCCATTCCATTTTAAATCTCCGATGCGATCGGGATTTAGTAAGTAGCGTTGTCACATTTCCTTTCAAACAAATTGTGATGTGATTGTCACAATTGGAAAATTGGCATGAATTATGTTGTATTATCTGGCGCACCATTGAAGACTTGCGATGCGATTATTATTTCGAATTCATATTTATTCATCGCATCACAAAGAATCAAAAGTGAATTTTAACATTTATTCTAATGATGCACCGATCTCTGATTGTATGACACCATTAATTGAACATCAAATAAAATATCATGGGTTATTCTGTTTTCAATGCGTGAATGTGACCGCTTGGAGGGCATTTATGTTGTAAATACGGGGAGATTAGATGGTAATTAAATAAACAGATCTTTGGATAGTTTTTTTCATTATTATGTTTTATTTCAGCTGAAGGCATTCATTTGAATTGCAGAACAAAAATTTGAATCTTTTCATTTGCAGAACCAGAGAGAATTTTCTCGACACCGAAATGTCAAAGAGAAGCAGAAAAGCTAAAGTTGCTTTTGTCATAAAAGCCCCTGTATTAACCATGCCGCCCAAGGAGAAACCGGCGAGGCTTAAGCTAGTCATAGACACCTCTTATCAAGGATTGGGGAAGATGACATGGGAAAATGTATACAATTTTATTGAAAAGGAGAAACCTAGGGTTATTGTGCCTAAAGAAATTGTTCTCGATGAAGAAGATTTAGACTCTGACTCTGAAACTCAACTCAGTGCATTGGCAAATTCATTTTTACATCGAGTAGCTACCCGGGAAAACATGTTTCCCTACTATGATGCTATTAGATGGGTCATTGAAAATATGACCATTCAAAACAGGACTTTTTTCTCTGCTTCTGGATTAGTGTTTGGGTCATTCAGGGCAGAAGATATTAAAAGAATGTACCATCTCCCCAACTTGCAAAATATTTACTACAAAGACTTCCTCAAGGAATATGTTGAAGAACATCCAAACCAGGAGGAGCCAAGCAAAGAATGGAGGAATAACCTTGAGAAGCATAAGCAGGAGGCATCAGGTATGTACTCTGTGGAGTCTCTCTCGCCTCCATATTGTTATGCCACAGCAATGATGTGTAGGTTGTTCGGAAACGATAACTCTGCTAGATTTTCTATTCAAATGATCCTGTTAATTCATTTTGCTGTTAGTTCTGAAATTATGGATTGGGATGTCATTTGTCTGATAAGATAGCCAATCAAATTCTCGAGTACAGAAAAGACAAGAATTTAGGGAATTCCACCCTTTCCATTTTTGTGCTTATATCTTAGATGCCCTCTGTTTTAATTATGAATTCCCAATGCTAGGTTGGAAATGGACTCCAAAGGAACCTATCCCTATTCATGTGTATCACAAATTCTTATGGAAGGAAAATTTAAAACATCATATTTATAGAGTCTGCCATGGTTTTCTCCTTCCAATTTACCAAACCATTTTTGCCCATTTCCCTCCTAGACTTTCCAATAAAGCCAAGAATGATTTATTCTCTATCGGAGATTGGTTCAGAGAAGAAAAATTCACTTATATCAGAATTTTTGGGAGCATTTTTGAGCCACATATCCTTCCTCTATATGTTCCAGACAAGCTGTTAGCTCAGGAGATTTCTTATCAACTGACAGTACAAGGAATGTTTAGAATTTTGAAAAGCAATAAAAGACTTATGTGGCCTACATTCCCTTTTATGTGTGGTGACTATACTCTTAATAGTTTCACTCATGCTGAGAAAGAGGTTGTTAAGACTTCTGATCTTAAACTTTCAACAATTCCTAGAAGGAAATACGACCCAAGGAAAGTGGTGTATGATTTTACTACTTCTGTTTCGATTGCCCAGTTCGAACATGAACCAGACATTTTTGATGATTTATTTGTTTCCGTGGATGATATATCCCAAATTTTTGATTCAGCCAAGTCCAAGTTGCAGGCCGAGGACATGAATTTTTTTTTTTTGTTTAGAGGTCAGAGGTTACTTAAAGTGCCTCTTGATCAGTTGAGAGCTCCCACACAGGAGAAAGCATCACAACGGAAAGAAACGGGAAGTAATTCTGGTAAAGAGATAACAGGATCTGATCCTGTTCTGGGAAAAAAGGATGACAGTAGCAAAGATGACACTACCAAGACAGAAACAATTTCTCAAAAAGATACACAGAAGCCTTTAGTTCAAACAGGAAAAGAGAACACGGGTACTGATGCCCATGTACATATCAAGAAGGCAAGCAGAGAAAGTAAAAACACTGAACAGGCACCCAATAATGATACAAACAATAATTTAGGTGCTCAATTTGGAGGACAAGTAGATACTGAACTGGTTGTTTCTCCTCATTTTCTAAATAACTATCAACAATTTGCCCAGCAGATAGGACTGCAAAACGCTCCTCAAGTTGAAAATCCCAAAGATCAGGATGTAGAAATCATTCTTGAAAACTCCACAGGAGAAATTATGCTTAAAATAGAAGAAATCCCTCCTTTAGATATATTCTACAGTCCCAAACATAGGGTTGTGGTGAGGAAACAAATAAAAAGAAGGAGAACAAATCAATATGCCCTTTTGGCATCACAGGGGGAATTTCTAAATGTTATTTATAAAAATGATGAGGTGGATCCATCTGAAAATCTCACCAAATTGTCTCAGTATATAGGTGCCTATAGTGCTGCCACTATAGATAAAGCTTCCAAAGTTTCACAGATGGTAAAACAAAAAGATCTGAAAATTGCTATTTTTGAAGAACAGGCTGCAGGAGATCAACAAAATATTATTCAGTTGGAGCAGCAATTACAGGATGCAGAACTCAGAACTAAACAACTAGAAGAACATCTCAGCCTTGAAAAGAAGAAGATTGATGAACAAGCCTTGGACAAACAACAGCAGTTGAATCAAGAGGTAGAAAAGCTACAAAATCTTCTACAAATTGAGAGAAATTCAAAGATTGAACAAGAAAAAAAATTCCAATCAGCATTGAACAAGTTTAGGGATTATCCTAAGTTAGCTCAATTCATAACTGAAGCTCTTGAAATAAACAAACTGCTATCTCAACAATTAAATGATTTTTGTCTAAAGTTGACACAAATTGAGCCTTTGTGTGAAATAACATCATCTTTGATAGATAAATCAGTCACTCTTAGGCAAGAAATTGATGATGCTGATGATAAAATTTCTGAGTTCCTTTCATGGCAGGATACAAAGCAGGGAAGAAAAGCTAATCTTCATAGAATTGAAGAGAGACACAAGGAAATTTTATTTATAGAATGGGAACAGCAGTTAATGAAATCAGAAAGAGCCACATCAAGGGCTAAAGGTTTAATGAATAATGCAACACAATTGATTAATGACAGCTTGTACGCTACCAATTTGATCTCAGATTGTACCCCAGGTAAGTTACCTAAAGTAAAAGAAGTTGATTCTAGGTGGAAGGAAGAGATAATCAATAAAAATCAATAGATTAGAAAAATTCAATGAATTTCATGGGATATTATGTGGACTTATTTGATCAAGCCACGCAGCCAACAGATGGCCATCAAATTCCTTTCGAATGTTATTCATTGTATCATTTCTGAATTTTCTAATGCTACATACACTGGGCAGTTACATTCAAAAATGAGTCGGCCAGTATAAGTCCAAGATATGCTCAATATCTGCCACCTTCGCGCATCCACCTCGATTGATGATCAATGAGTCGGTTTTCATCAAGCTCGCATTTCTGTTTCAGATATTTTTAATTAAGATAGATTGTAGGAATAGTTTTAGTTATTTTTTGTTAGGTACCTATTTAAACCCCTTTCATGCATTTAGAAAGGGGTCCTTAATTTGTAATATTTTTGACTTGAATATTGCATTTTTGTACTCCATTTACTCCTATATTCTTTTATAAAGGATCACATCTGGTGATTCTGTGCGAATTTATCTTTAAGAATTGCATTTATGTACCTTGAAGTTGATTTTACATCGGAATTGTTGGATTAGAGTATCAGATTGCATTTGAAAGTCTCAAGATGGATATGGTATTTCTATCTATTCACTGTTAGCTTCTTTTGTTATATGATATTCTATTTTAAATTTTATATCATTTATATGTACTTCGTTTCACAATATTTCTTTATATATATCATTTCTGAGTATATTGGAAATATTTATCTTTCAAAAGTATATGCAATACATTTATGCAATACAGAGTTATCTTTATTTGTTGCTACACATTTCAATTAATCTGTAATACATTTTTATGGTTATTGTTCAATTGAAACAATTTAAAGTTGTATTCTCATATGATACCCATGTTAGTTTTATAATTTCTTTATCAGTATTTAAATTAGATTAGTTAGTATTTTTATTTCAGTCATTTACGCCCATTTTCCCCCATCCAATCATTCCATTACCAACCCATTTAAAATTACTAGGAAACTGGTCCTACAAATCCATTCGGAGCCACCATCCCAAACGGAAAAGGAGCTATCTTAAGGTCTCGTCCGGGTGGTGATCCCCTAATGTTTGAAGCAATGATTTTCGAGGCTTCAACACTACCTTAAAATGAATAAAATTATGGGTACTACCCGAATCAATAAACACTATTACCTTTTTCTTCTTGATATGTCCTTCTACCTTGAGAGTTTGAGGAGTGGTAATTCATGCCAATGCATTACATGATACGGTCGGACTCATTTCTTATTCTTCTAGGGTTTCTTCCTAGTGTATATCCTCTTCTTTTGAATTTTCTTCTTCATTTTCTTCCCCCTCTTCACAATCTATGTAAAATAATTTCTTCTCAGCACACTTATGACCTTTAGTGTATCTTCTATCATAACTGTAGCAAAGCCCTTTTGTTATTTTTTCTTCCAATTTTTGTGGTGTCAACCTTGTAGGTTGTGCAAGTCTAAGAGCAACAACAGTAGGAAGTCTAAGAGTGGTAGGCTTCCTTGTCGCCATAATTTCACATTCAATTTTTCTTGCCAACCCAAATAGATTTTCCAATGAATCAGATTCCAAATGTGAACTTCATGTTGGATTTTGTCCTTTAAATTCCCTATGAAGACATCAATCTTGTGTTCCTATCGAATATTAGTTACCCTTATATTCAATTTTTGGAAGTCCTCAATGTGCTCCACCATTGTACCCTTTTGTTTGAGATCTATTAATTGGCTAAAGAAGGTGTTGCTTTTTTTATCCTTATAATGTGTATCATTTCCTCCATAAAAATTGACCAAGTGAAAATTTTTTTACGGAAGCAAAGCCATCGATACCATATAAATGTATTTTGTTCTAAATGTAAAGTTGCAATGCATACCTTTTGTGTGTTTTTCACATTATTGAGATCAAAATATTGCTCCATCTGTAGTATCCATGTTACATCATCCTTGTCATCAAAATTCCTCATATCCATTTTTGGAATATGGTGGTTCTTTAATCCAACATTATAGATTATGAAATCATGATTAAAATTTATTTTGTTCTCATCATGAGTTCCTCTACTATCTTTTCGCCATTAGGAATCATTGCTTGTATCAAATTTGACAAACATTCCTTCAAACCTTCCATTTTTTCTTCCATACCATCCATTTTTTCTTCCATACCATTCTTCAAACCATCGAACATAGTTGCCATGCCTTTCTTCAAACCATCCATCTTAGCTTCCACTCTTTTCTTCAAAACATCCATTTCATTTTTTGTTGCTCTTTGCGAGAGCGAATTTTGGTGCACTTGCTCTTGTAATTTTGATAGACCATGTTGCAATTATTCATATTCATGAGTCATAGTAGAGTACTCTGAGGGCTTAATGGGTGTTGAATTCTTTTTAAGGGACATTTTCGAACCAAATACTGATATCTATGCTCAATAGGCCTTTCGAATCACTTAAAACTAATTTTTCAAACAAGACTTATGCAATTTGAAAAACAATACACACCTTTTTCATTTTGAGGAGATTGATATTGAAACTTAATTATCTCTGTGCTTTCATATCTTCAATATGTGAAATTAGGCCCTAAAGTAGCCCTCTGAATCTTCTTTTGAATTCCACAGGTCTGACATGATTTGGATTCTTGAAGGAAAATTTATGCCCAATCTCATATGATGACATAATTATAGACTGGTTCAGTAGAGTGAACTTGAATGACTTCCCACGTGTCATTGTTTCCTCCTTCAGCTCTGAAATTGATATGATGAAAACTAGAGTCTGTGTACTTTTGGCCCCTTTTTATAGAATCCCAATCCGATGCTCAGAGAAATATTTATTATGTTTTTCCCACAATCACCTATTTGAGATGAAATTCGGGAGCCTGAAACAATCCTAACTTCCACAGATCATATCTCCAAAAATATTGAGAACCAAAATCAAAAATATTTACAGGATATTCCTTAGTCTTTCAGCTTCACTATGTGAAAATTTTAGCTTCTATGAAAATTCAGGAGCCTACAAAAAGCCCTAACTTCCATAATCATATCTCTGAAATATTGCGAACCAAGCTCTAAAATTGTGCGACGATGTTCCTCAAGATTTCAACTTTGCACTCTAAAAATTTCAGCTTCTAAACCTTCGTAGAAAAATAGTTATAGCGAAAATACCACGATGAACTATTTGGAGCAGCGAAACCCTAGAATCCAAAGCTCTGATACCAAATGTTATGAAACCATCTCCAAAAATATAAGAAAAGAGAGATCAACGCCTTAGAAATAGCCACTTCGAGGGGGAAACCTCTAATACATTACATAAATGAACAATTCTTGGATGATACAAATGAAAAAACCTCCTCTCTATATATAGGAGTTCATGGAGCCATAATGTAATCCTAGCCGACCTAACAATAATAATGTAAAGGCACAATAATAATGATATGGGGGTTATAGGGGTACAACAATAACAATAAGGGGGTTACACTAACAACAATAAGGGACTACACTAGTAATATAAGGACGTAACATTATGCTCTAGTGCTAAAGAAGAAACTGATGATATGTCTCATCGCTGGAAATGTGAAGGTGGTTTACATTTTTTAGAGAAAGAAGCACGTAAATTTTACTCTCGCACTTGCTCGGCCAAAATTCCTATTTTTTCGGCCAAAATTTTAAAAATATTTAGGCCGAAATTTTATCACCCTTTATGTTGACGGATATCACTAATCGTATTTTTCAATGGAGGTCGAAAAACTGGAAAATATAGTTCGGTCGAACTATTAGTCCAACCGAAATTTTTTAAAAGTACGACCGAACTCTGTGTAATAAATATATCAACCCTCACATTGCACAAAGATTTAATTTTATTATATTTTACCATTAATTTACCATTGGTGTATCTACTGCAAGAGTGCTACTAAGATGGTATGGAATTATTTTCTAGGTGTTCATTTTGTTTCATTTTTTTTCTGAGTTAAGGGTTGGTTTATGTTAATGTAGTTATTTTTTCGTAGTGTTTTTGTAGGCATCCTTGACATCATCGTCTCCTAGACGTCCTTGTCTCCTCGACTTCCTTCATTCCTCGGCATCAGGACGAGGTAACTATACATTACATCATTATTTTTTTTCAAAAAATTCTTCAATTCAACAGACTTAAGATTGTCGATACATGTCTTGAATGATGGATTTCAGACTTGTACCATTCCCTCTTGCTATCTGTGAAATATTTCCAATCTGAACACCTACTCCAAATTCTATCCATTACCTTTTAAAAGTGTGTATTGCGACAACTGTTTAATTGGTAAGTCCCTTGTCTTAACGACAACGTTTATGGATGAATGGAAAGAAAGGTGCGAATAGAAAAAATTGTCATTGTCCTTGTAGGTTTTACCTTATGCTATTTTTTTTAGAAAGAAGTTTTGAGTTGTTTTCACCCAACTCCATATATTTTGGTCCAATCAAATCCCAAATTTCATTATCAAGATAAGCATCACGCTCCACTTTGAAATTTTCCATTGTCTCCTCTACCTGTGTCGCAACATAAATCACGAATTCATCGTATTTTCAAACTCTTCCATATTATCAACAACTTCTCACATACCATGTATAGGGAAACTGTGAAGCCACTATAAAATGAGCTATGCACAAGATTAATCTTTTGTGTTATTATTGAAGTGCTAAAAAATTTAGAAAATATGAAGTTATGTTGATTGCATAATCCATTATTTAATGTATATAACTCCCTACATCCAGTGGAATTTTTCAGTTTCCATTAGATATACATAATATTAACTTTAAAAAATGGATTATGATGATTGTGCTCAATTTCCATATGATACACGTAATATTGGTTGAGAAAATACAATGGGAAAAATCATGAAAGAGTCTCATTTCTTAATAATTCAAGTATATTGTAAGAAATACATGAGAAATGTTCTAGAGCACCCATCAATCATTTTACTAGATGATGGGAGGTATCATCCCTGAATGTTATAGGTGTCTAGTGACCATTTTTTTGCGAGATCCTTATTTATGTGGCTTTCCATTCATAGATCACTCAAATTTGTGTGAGATTTGTTTAGTTTTTTGTCAATGAATTTTTGTGTCACTTGTGTGTGAATGAATTTTTTCCTAATGTAAATAGTTTTACTGTTGTATGTGCCCCGTTTTAGTAGTGTAATTTCCTTGTGTCAAATTTGAGTGCCCACCATGAGATTCAACATTTCCAACCTTCTTGTGTCTGTTGAGCTAAGCTTAGGGGTTGTCTAGCCTGGTGGTGGTGATTACTTTTCTTCATTGTCCATAGGATTGGTTTCTCACACATGAGATTCTGCCATTTTCTAAATTATTGATTGTACGATTGTATGCTCTCCACAATGTTGAAAATATTGAAGTCACCTGAAAACCCCGTGCAGGTAGAAACAAAGTACAACAGGGGCAGAGAATTTTGAGTGCACACCTCGGTGCATTTAACATAGTTTAAATCGAGTTGTAAGGATAAAATTAAATGTTTATGGCCACAACAAAATTTGCAGAGGAATTGAAGAAAATCGTGGTTTAAACCATGCAACAGTAGATTTTTATTAAAGAGAACTATTTTCAGGTGTAAAATCCCTCACCAACCAAACAAAGAAGTTTTTGTTCAACGCACCAAGTTTTTAAATTTTTTAAAGGGCCAAGTCTTTCTTGTGGTCCCCACCAGTTTTTATTCCAAAGCCGAACTTGCGATGCGATGTGGTCCCCACCACCATCGCACATCGCAATAGCCATATGCTAGTGTCTTGTTGATATGAAGTCTCGTTGCGATGCGATGTTGCGATATCGAACATCGCATATCAAAACGGACGAGTGTTACATACCACTGCAGAAATTCATCACTGATGATGCAATGCGACGTGGTCCCTATGACCATCGCACATCGCACATCGCAACATAACCACAACACCTACCGCATATGTTTTCCGCTGAAGTTAACCGCCGATGCGATGCACCGATGCGATGTGGACCCCACATCGCATCATCGCAACATCGTGCAATCGCTCATTGTCAATAGCCAAGTCCATTTCGCCAAACCATTGATCCACCAAAGCACCGATGCGATGTGGTCCCATTGTCAAGGCCACATGGACCAATCGTGTTGATTCGCATTTGTTTTTGCCATGACGTCACATTCACCTTTTGTTATGCGAAGATTTTATAGAATCCACTTTAGTTTTTATTTGAGTTCCAATGGGGCCCAGCAACAGCCAATCATAATGCGTTCACACAAGTTTTAGCCTCGCTGATGTAGGGGCATTTTGTAACATGAAAAGAATGCAATCGAGTTGATTTGAAGATTTGAAGTTCAAGTTTAAATTTTTATGTTTTTTATGAAATATAGTGTTACAAGGGTAGTGAAAAGGTTTTAAAATGAATAGAGGAGTGCCTTTGCAGTTTACCAAGCCATCACATGTTGACCAGAGATCAACGGTGGAGCATCACTGCAGTAGCACAACGCAAATTTGATGTACCCGTAGAGGAGTGCCTTTGCAGGGACCCACAGAAGGTTTTCACATATAGTTTTATATACTATTTTTTATGTTTTCTTTTAAAAAAAAAATGACGTGCCTCATATAAAAATAAAAATCTTGTAGGCTTATGTAAGAGAGTATTGTTTTGTAGTGAAAAAGCCCGCAGGTAGAGAAAAACACAGTGAAGACTAGAGAGCACCGTTTGTGCGATTTTTAAGAGGCAGAGAGAATATTTGTGAGCACTGTGTTTGTAGCAGTCAGAAAAATTTTGTAATCCCACTTCAGTGGAAGAAAATTTGTAATAGTTTGTGTTTTGTTAATGAAAAATCAAAGTTGTGTCATCTCTATCCAGCATTCCAAATTTTCATTGAATCTCTGTGTTGTGGTAGAGGATAATTTTATTCTCCCTGTGTGTTTGGAATATTCAGAAATTCCAACATGGTATCAGAGCTAATCCAGGCTCTTTGAAGGTGTCAAAGAAGCTTAAGGGAGAAGTATTTGTTGTAGCAGTTATCCAGTAGCGTGAAGACTCAGCAGAAGTTTAAGTCCAGGTATTTCTGAAAAAAATAGAGTTTTGTTTTGTTTTAAAAAAGTGTTGTCCTCAGAGACAGAATTTGTCTTTTAAAGAAGGAAATATAGTTTGTTTAAGAAAAACACAGTCAAAGTTTATTGCATAGTTCAGTTTATAAGCCATGGCTGGACCAAGTACCAGTATGAGTATTGGAAATATTCAGCTCCCAGAATTTAATGGGAAGAACTATGATTATTGGGCCATTACCATGAGAGCCCTGTTTTCCTCTCAGGATTTATGGGAATTTGTAGAAGACAGTTTTGATGAACTAGCTGATGAGCAAGCCTTTAATGCCTTAACATAGGCAGAGAAGGATCTGTTGAAGAACAATAGGAAGAAGGACTCTAAAGCACTCTTCTATCTCTATCAAGTAGTACATGAGAGTGTGTTTCCAAGGATATCAGCAGCTAAGAGATCCAAGGATGCATGGGATACTGTTAAGACAACCTATCAAGGTATGGAGAAAGTGAAGACAACAAAACTACAATTTTTGAGGAGAGATTTTCAAACTCTATGTATGAAAGAGTATGATAACATAGAATCATTCTTCACACATGTGATTGGGATGGTCACACAGATAAGGTCTCATGGAGAAACACTTGAATACAGACGGATTGTGGAGAAACTATTGAGGAGCCTACCCTCAAGGTTTGATGTTATTATAACCACCATTGAAGAGACAAAGGATCTCTCAAAGTTCAGAGTTGATGAACTTCATGCATCACTGATGAATCATGAATAGAGATTGGGAAGATCTCTAAACCCATATTTGGAGCATGCCTTCAAGACCCAGATGCCTTTTGGAAGAGGAAGAGGTCAAGTCAAAGGAAGAGGAAGAGGTAGAAGCCAAAAAATAGGAGGAAGAAACATCCCTTCACATACACATGGAAGGAGCAGCACTCAAAATCAAAGCCAAGGCCAAAGTAGCAGCCAACAAGGTGCAAACCAACATGCTCATGGACAAAGGTATGAAAAATCCAATGTCCAGTGTCATTATTGCAAGAAATATGGGCACTATGCTAATGAATTTAGGAAAAATAAAAATGACATGAATAATAGGTAGAATGCAAATGTAGCAAGAGAAGAGAAGAACCCAAAGAATGTGTTGTTAACATGTAATGTAGCACAAGATAGGAAGGATGATGTATGGTTCTTAGATTCAGGCTGCAGTAATCACATGACTGGAAACATAGAAATTTTTTCCAATCTTGTCGAAGAAGTTAAATCTGAAGTAACAACAGGAACTGATACTAAGATCTCTGTCAAGGGAAAAGGCAGAGTAAGTATCCGTGCAAGAAATGGAGAGAAAAAATTTGTGCCAGATGTATACTATGTTCCTAGCTTGAAATGCAATCTTTTGAGCATTGGGCAGCTCATTAACAAAGGTTACAATGTATTTTTCAAAAATGATGTGTGCACAATATTGGATATACCTCCAAGCAAGAAGGTTATTGCAGAAGTGCAAACGACCAGAAATAGAATGTTTCCACTCAAGCTCAATATAGACTTGAAGGGAAAGAGAAAGAATGTAGTAGCTGTAACACAAGAGGTCTTTCAAAAGGAAGTGAAAGATGAGAATTGGTTATGAAACTTGAGATTTGGACATCTCAATTTCGGAGGTCTGAATTTGATGCACAGAAAAGGAATGGTAAGATGAATACCATTGATAGAGAAACCAGACAGCCTATGTGAAGGCTGCATCTTCGGCAAACAACACAGAGAAAACTTTCCATCAAGAAAGAGCATAAGGAAAAAAGCACCCTTAGAAATTATCCATTCAGATTTGTGTGGGCCAATGCAAACATCATCAGTATCAGGCAGCAATTATATGTTGACCTTAATTGATGATTTCACAAGAAAAATATGGGTTTATTTCCTGAAATATAAAAGTGAAGTGTTTGAGAAATTTTTCCACTTTAAAGCTCTTGTAGAAAAACAAAGTGGGAAGCATATCAAAGTCCTTATAACTGACAGAGGAGGTGAGTATATCTCAAAAGAATTTCTGCGTTTTTGCAGAGAAAATGGCATACACAAAAAATTTACAACAAGGTACACACCGCAGCAAAATGGTGTTGCTGAAAGGAAAAATCGAACCATCATGGATATGGTGAGAAGTATGCTAAAGGAAAAACATTTTCCAAATGAGTATTGGGCAGAAGCTACAAATTATGCTATGTATATTTTGAATAGATGCCCAACAAAATTTGTAATGAACATAGTTCCAGAAGAAGCATGGAGTGGCAGAAAATAGGGAGTCACCCACATGAGATTTTTTTGGGTGTGTGGCTTATGCACACATTCCAGATCAGCTGAGAAAGAAGTTGGACAATAAGGGGGAGAAGTGCATCTTCCTTGGATATTGTGAAGAATCCAAGGGATATAGATTGTATAACCCATCCACAAAGAATTTTTTTATAAGCAGAGATGTGAAACTCATAAAAGAAGAAGCATGGGATGGAAGCATTGAGAAAACAATCAATGTCAAAAGTTGTTTGTCTCATGATGAAGATGAGGAAGACGTAGTTGAAAAGAACACCTCATCGGTAGCACCACTTCCACCAACACAAGGACATCAAGGGACACCTCAAGCAGGAGTAAGAACACCCTTGAGAAGAAATGAGAGTGCTTCTCCAAGCACACCACATGGAGCATATTTGAGTTGTTCTTCAAGCACATGTACACCAAATGAAAGAGGAACTAGATTCAGAAATTTAAATGAAATCTATGAGCAAAAGACATAAAATGAAGGTATGAACTCCTTATTTTATTTATATTTTCATGTTGATGATCCTATTCATTTTGAGGAAGCTATAAAAGATAAGAAATGGATAGAAGCTATGGATGAAGAAATGAATGCAATAGAGAAGAATAAAACATGGGAATTGATTGATCTCCTAGAAGGTAAATAAGTGATTGGAGTGAAGTGGGTATACAAGACCAAAAGAAATGCTGAAGGTAAAATTGAAAGGCACAAGGCCAGACTTTTTGTCAAAGGCTATAAGCAACAACATGGAAGAGACTATGAGGAAAATTTTGCACCAGTTGCAAGAATGGAAACAGTGAGAGTAGTGTTGTCCATAGCAGCACAAAACAAATGGAAGGTTTACCAAATGGATGTAAAATTAGCTTTCCTAAATGGAGTTTTAATGGAAGAGGTTATGTTGAACAACCTCTAGGATATGAGAAAAAGGGCCAAGAGCACGAAGTATGCAGATTGAAGAAAGCTCTTTATGGGCTGAAACAAGCACCAAGAGCATGGTACAGTAGGATATATTCCTATCTAGTGGAGAATGGGTTTGAAAAATGTGAAGGAGAACCCACGTTATACATTAAGGAAAAATATGGTAAGATGCTCATTTTTGTTCTATATGTTGATGATGTGATATTCACAGGTAATGATGAGTACCTCATTGAAAATTTTAAAATAGTCATGAAGGATGAATTTGAAATGACTGATATGGGATTGCTAAGATACTTCTTAGGAATAGAAGTAGAGAAAAATGAAAATGAGATTTTTATCTCTCAAGCTAAATATGTTAATGAATTTTTGGAAAGATTTAATATGCAGGATTGCAAGGCACCAATTACTCCCACAGTAATGGGATTGAAACTTATCAAAGATGACAACAGCAAGGATTTTAATCCTAGTTTGTATAAGAGCATAGTTGGCAGCCTCATGTAGTTGAATCCAACTAGGCCTGATATTAAGCATGTTGTTAGGTTGATTTCCAGATTTATGGAAAGGCCAAAAGAAGCACATTGGCAAGAAGAAAAAATAATTCTGAGGTATGTGAAAGGAACTAAAAGGTATGGAATTTTATATACTACATCAGAAAATTCTGAATTGATTGGATATACTGACAGTGATTGGGCTGGAAGTATAGATGACCAGAAAAGTACTTCTGGTTATGTTTTTAATATGGGTTCAGGAGCCATTTCATGGGCTTCTAAGAAACAGCCTATGGTAGCATTATCTACAGCAGAGGAAGAGTATGTGGCAGCTAAAGCAGCAACGTGTCAAGTAGTTTGGATGAGAAGAATGTTGACGAGTTTATGTCAAGAACATGTAAAGGGCATAGTGATTTATTGTGACAATAGCTCAGCTATTGCATTATCAAAGAATTATGTGTTTCACAAAAGAATGAAACATATAGATGCAAAGTTTCACTACATCAGAGAATTAGTGAACAATGGAGAGGCTTTTTTACAGCATTGTAGAATAGAGGAGCAATTTGCAGACATTCTAACAAAGCCATTGTGGCAAAACAGTTTTGAATATTTAAGAAAATTCTTAGGTATGACAGATAACCCAGCAACTGACTTTAAGGGGGAGTGCTAAAAATATTAGAGTCACCTGCAAACCCCGTGCTGGTAGAAACAGAGTACAAAAGCAACAAAGAAGGTTGAGTGCACACCTCTGTGCATTTAACAGAGTTTAAATGGAGCTGTAAGGAGAAAATTAAAGGTTTATGGCCGCAGCTGACTTTGTAAAGGAATTGAAGAAAATCTTGGTTCAAACCACGCAACAACAATGTTTTATTAAACAGAAGTATTTTCAGGCGTAAAAGCCCTCACCAACCAAACAAAGAAGTTTTTGTTCAACGCACCAAGTTTTTAAACTTTTGAAAGGGCCAAGTCTTTTTTGTGGTCCCCACCAGTTTTTAGTCCAAAGTCGAACTTGCGATGCGATGTGGTCCCCACCACCATCGTACATCGCAATAGATATATGATAGTGTCTTGTTGATATGAAGTATCGTCGCGATGCGATGTTGCGATATTGCACATCGCATATCGCAACGGACAAGTGTTACATACCACCGCAAAAATTCACCACCGATGATGCGATGCGAAGTGGTCCCTACCACCATCGCACATCGCACATCGCAACATAACCATTCCACCTACCGCATATGTTTTTTGCCGAAGCGATGCGCCGATGCGATGTGCCGATGCGATGTGGACCCCACGTCGCAGCATCGCAACATCGCGCAATCCCTCATCGCCAATAGCTAAGTCCATTCTGCCAAACCATTGATCCATTGAAGTGCCAATGCAATGTGGTCCCACTGTCAAGGCCACGTGGACCAATCGCGTTGATTCGTGTTCTTTTTTTCCATGACGTCACTTTCACCTTTTGTTACGCAAATATTTTATGGAATCCGCTTTAGTTTTGATTTGAGTTCTGATGGGGTCTAGAAACATCCAATCAGAATGCGTTCGTGGAGGTTTCAGCCTCACTGACGTAGGGTTGTTTTGTAACACGAAAATAATGCAATCTAGTTGATTTGAATATCTGAAGTCCAGGTTTAAAGTTTTATGTTTTTGATGAAATATAGTGTTACGGGGGCAGTGAAAAGGTTTCAAAAAGAACAAATGAGTGCCTTCGCAGCTGACCAAGCCATTGCACGTTGACCAGAGATCAATAGTGGAGGATCACTGCAGTAGCACAACACAGATTTGATGTATCGGTAGAGGAGTGCCTCCGCAGGGACCCACAAAAGGGTTTCGCATATAGTTTTATATAGTATGTTTTATTTTTTGTTTAAAAAAAAAAATGCCACA
Organism: Pinus albicaulis; assembly: GCA_034641835.2. Lineage (NCBI taxonomy): Eukaryota > Viridiplantae > Streptophyta > Pinopsida > Pinales > Pinaceae > Pinus > Pinus albicaulis. The sequence continues at coordinate 1,313,677,739 of CM076572.1, forward strand.
CCTCATATAAAAAGAAAAAGACCATAGGCTTATGTAAGAGAGTATTGTTGTGTAGTGAAAAAGCCCGCAGGCAGAGAAAAACACAATGAAGACTAGAGAGCACCGTTGTGTGATTTTTAAGAGACAAAGGCAAGATTTGTGAGCACTACATTTGTAGTATTCAGACACATTTTGTAATCCCACTTCAGTGGAAGAAAATTTGTAATAGTTTGTGTTTTGTTAATGAAAAAGAAAAGTTGTGTCATCTTTGTCCAGCATTCGAAAATTTATATTGAATCTCTGTGTTGTGGTAGAGGATAATTTTATTCTCCCTGTGTGTTCAAAATATTCAGAAATTCCAACACACAAACACTTCTTGCTAATTAAACAAGTTCCAGAGTCATCCAACCTGTGGAGTGTACATGTTATATGCAGTCTATGGACGGTGTCACCACTAAATGCTATAAATGTCCATTGAGCATGCTTTTTCCAAATCCTTATTTATGTAGCTTTCCATTCATAGATCATTCGAATTTGTGTAATATTTGACCACATGTCTATTAATTAATTTTTGTGTCACTTGTGTTTCAATGAAGTTTTTCCTGGTGGAAATGGGTTTTCTGTTGTATGTGCCCTGTTTTTGTATTGATATTTCCTTGTGTCAAATTTGAGTTCCCACCATGATATTCAAGTCAATTCCAACCTTCTTTTGTCTGTTGAGTTAAGCGTAGGGGTTGTTATATGCTATATTTTTTATATGAATTTGAAACTTTGGACCATGTCCAGCTTAGTGGTGGTGATTAGTTTTCTTCATTCTCCATAGGATTGGTTTCACACCCATGAGATTCTGCCATTTTCTAGAATATTTATTATATGATTGTATGCTCTCCACAAACACTTCTCGGTAATTGAACAATTACTCTTCCTAATTGAACAATTCCTAGAGTCATGCAATTTGTGGAGTGTACATGTTATATGAAATATGTACGCAGTGTCAAGTCTAAATTCTATGGGTGTCCAGTGAGTATGTTTTTTCCAAATCCTTCTTTATGTAGCTTTCCTTTCATAGATCACTCGAATTTCTATCATATTTGATCACTGGTTTGTCAATGAAGTTGTGTGTCACTTGTGTGTCAACGAATTTTTTCCTAGTGGAAATGGTTTTGCTATTGCATGTGCCTCGTTTTTGTAGTGCTATTTGATCAAGTACTCTTACTAATTGAAAAAGTCAAAGAGTCATGCAATAAGTGGAGTGTATATGTACAAGTTTGACTTTTATGGTTATTATGTGCAACAACACAACATGTGGAATTAGATTTATAAAATTGAATTTTTAAAGCCCTCTTTCGTGGCACCAGACACCATAATCCAGAGTTGTAGTCTAATGAGGCCTTTGTGTAATGAGGTTATAATTTTTATATGGAAAATAATAGAAATTGTTTTAGGAATTTTTTTATAAAATTTAGGAGATAGTTTTTTGGAAATCTGATTTATACTTGTTAAACATTAAATTTTTGGAAATCTGAGTTATACTTGGACATTTTTTAGAAAATTTAGGAGATATTTTTTTGGAAATCTGAGTTATACTTGTTAAGCATTAATTTTTTAGGTGTTCTAATAGTTTTTGATAGTACTAAATCTATTCCCACAGAAAATAAAAATTCAAGCACTTCCAATATTAAATTTCCAACAAAAAAATGTATCATTGAATTCTAACTAAAATTTCAAAAAACAACTTAAACACTTAAATTTCTTAAAAATTTTGTTGAAGAAATTGTTACCTCATTAGAAAATGCTTCACCCAAATTGGATAAATATTTCATTATATATATAATTTAATTTCAATGGTGATTTTTTTATTAGAAAAATATGTGTGTGATTGTGATTTTGATTCCATTTATAAATTATCGTCATCAATGAAGGACATGTTTCAAGCTGAATTTAACAATCCCGATTTTGTTTTCCAATGGATCATGGGACATGTATAATTTAAAAATTTCCTCGAATTAATAAAAACATATCATATTGTAGGAATTATTTAAATTATTGATGTGTGCATTACTTATTACTTTTTTTAATATCACTTGTATTTCTGCTGCTGCTTTTAGTTTCCATTGATGATACCAACATTATTTTCCCAATATGAACAAGACACCATGGAGAAGGAAGTCTCAAGCTATGACGATAGATCATCCATGCTTGCTACAATGCTTGGACTCCCTGCAGTCTATTTATGTTGCTTTTCCTTCTCGTATTCTTGTTTTGACATTAGTTGGCATAATGTACCTTCTAGTATTTGGATCTGCAATCTTTCCTATATTTATTTTATTAGGCTTCAACTTTTTTATTACTACATGTTTTCCTTATTCTTCCATGGCTTACATATTTCCTATCACATGCACTTATTGGAGAGTTTGACTTTTCCATGGGATCTGCACAAAAATTGCCTGTAGTTATTAAATTTTACTCCTTGTCTGATATTAGCACATATAAAATTTAATCCTGATGTTTTTTAATATTTGTTATTTTCTTGTGCAGAATAATTTAATGGTTTCTACACCGGCTCCTCCTTCTTAGCCCCCGACTCCAGTTCAATATGAATTAGATTTAGTTTTGTCTAGAGCTGTGAATCCAAATAGAATAGTAATAGTCTACGGTGAACTACTTATATGTCACTATATTACCCATCACAACATTTAAAACTATTCTTAATATTGTCCATAGACATTACGAGGTATTGAATTAATATCTTTACATTTATATTTATATTATTTTTTATACTAAATATATCATCTTAAAGTGTTAATGTAACTGAAATGAAATTTATATATCATTGAATTTAAAACCAATTCAAACCCAGTTTTTTTTTTTCCTTCACTTCTCAAATCCAACAACTTATATACACACTATTACTAACTTGGAGTATTTCAGAAAAAAGTGATTCAAATCTCTTAAGAATGTTTGACAAGTACTAGTTTGGATATTATATATCTCCCAATGTATCTCAGCTTCCATACAGACTCTCTAGAATACCAACATTACAGTACTAATATTTTATTGTGTTTTCCGTCATCTTTATCAAAACCTTATGAACTCGATGATAATGTGTGTGAATGATCTGTTTCCACATACCATTTTTTATCCTATAATTTCATTTTGCAATCAGCTACATGTAGATGAGGAAAATCTCGATTCTGAGACATATCCAATCCAAGAAGCGTATTTCATCAAACATTATTAGAAGGTGTTCTTTACAAATTTCCAATTTGAAACTCATGGATATAGCCTATGAACCATCAAAGTCCGTACCTAGCACAGACATAAATCTGGCCTTAATAATAAAAACCAGGTTCCTATAAAGGATATTAACCTTCATAGAAACATGCTTCAAGCAACTATTTAACAAAACACTAGCTAGTTTTTCATTAATGAATTATGAACTCCTAAGAATTAGAAAGATAAATTTTATTTTTATATAAAAGCATGCAATCTTTATTTAATTTTCACTATTTAAATTTATGCAATACTTTATGTTGATTTATAGAAATAACTTCTAAAATTAGGTTTTTTAAATTTATGCAATAATTCCTCTTACTGTAAGCTTTGTTTTACTTCTAGGTAATGTTGATTTGTAGCAATAGCTTCTAAAATTATGTTTTTTAAACATTAAGTATGCATGATAATTGTGTATCATGCATAATAGGTAGGTAATGTTGATTTGTAGCAATAGCTTCTAAAATTATGATTTTCAAATATTATGTGTGCATGATAATGGTTGTAGCATCTTTAAATTTATGCAATAGTTCCTCTTACCATAATTGTTTTTTTACTTCTAGGTAATGCTTATTTGTAGAAATATCTTCTAAAATTATGTTTTTTAAAAATTAAGTATGCATGATCATGGTTGTAGTATGCATAATAGGTAGGTAGTGCTGATTTGTATCAATAACTTCTAAAATTCTGCTTTTTAAATATTAAGTATGCATGATCATGGTTGTAGCATGCATAATAGGTACCCTCTACAAAGAGAATTTGCAACTTTGATCTCCTTTCCCTTGATATGCTTGATATCAAAATCATATTCACTTAAGAACTCCAATCAGCTTGTCTATTTTAAACTTAAAGTTGGTTACTCAAATAAAAGTTTCAAACCTCTATTATTTTTCCTCCATTTAAATTGCCCGCCCCCCACCCCTCCACCCTATTAAATAATGTATCCACATACTCAGTTCATGTACTATTTCAACAAGTTCCACATCATGTGCAACATAATTTATTTCATTCTCTTTTAATTTTCTTGCCAGATAACCAATGACATATCCATTTTGAGTAAGCACTCCATAAAGTCCTTCTTTGAATGCATTTTTACATACTACATAGTCTTCATTTGGAAATGCAATATTCTATATTAGTTTAATTCCATCAATAATTAAAAACTTTCTTTACAATTTTTGTCTCTCCAAATTTATTTCCCTATTCCTATAAAGAAGTGATGGGATGGGAAAGTCTAAACTCTGAAACATTCTTGGTATTGGATATCCCTTAATGGATTCAATATTCTTTAGATGCACTCCCATGACTTCATTTGAAATGATACACCCCAAATAATGAATTTTCTCTTGGTAAAAAAAAAACTATCTCATCTTCGCATATAATTGATGCTCACTTAATACATGCAGTGCAGTGCCAATATGAGATTTTTTTCATTCTCTTCCTCTATCTTTTAATAAATGAGTATGCCATCCAAGAACACATTAAAAGACTTATCTAAATATTTCTAAATATACCATTCATTAAGTAGATAACAGAATTTGGTGCATTTGTTATTCCAAAGAGATCACTAGAAACTCATAACTTGGATACCTTATTCAAAAGTTATCTCTTTTATGTCTTCTTCCTTGATCCTCACTTGGTGATATCTTGATCTCATGTCGATCTTCGAAATATATCTTTTCTCATTTTAACTTACGAAATATGTCATCAATTATTGGTAAGGGTATTTTTCCTTCACTGTTTCTTTTCTCAATGGTCTAAATTCAATACATAACCTCAACGTGTCATCCTTCTTCATCACAAAAAGGACATGTACTATGGCAGCAAGTTCCAAACCACGTGCAACATAATTTATTTCATGACCTTTCAATTTATTTCCACACCACCAATTCCATATATCCATTTTGCGTAAGCACTTCATCAAGTCCTTATTTTCATGCATCTGTAGGTACAAGAGAGTGTTCATTTGGATATGTAATCTTCAAGATTTTTTTAATTCCATCAATAATTGAAAATTTTATTCACAACTATTGTCCATGCAAATTTAGTTCCCTATTTCTGTAAAGAAGCAATGGGATGGGCAAGTCTAAATTATGAAACATTTTTGATGTTGGCTATACCTTAATGGATTCAATATTATTCAGATTCACTAGCATGACTTCCTTTGAAATGATACACCCCAAATAATAAATTTTATCTTAGTAAAAATAACACTTTCTCATCTTGCCATATAATTGATTATCCTTTAATAAATGCAGTGTGGTTCCAATCTGAGATTTTTTTCATGCTCTTCCTCTATCTTGGAATTAATGAGTATGTCATCCAAGAACACATTAACAAACGTATCTAGAAATATTTATGAATATACCATTCATTAAGAACATAATAGAAATTGGTGCACTTTTTATTCCAAATATATCACTAGAAACTCATAATGTGCATACCTTATTCAAAATTTATCTATTTTATGTCTTCTTCATTGATCCTCGCCTGCTGATATCTATATCTCAAGTTCATCTTGGAAAAATATTTTTGCTCCTTTTAGCTTATGAAATATGTCATCATTTGTAGGTAAGGGTATTTTCCTTCACTGTTTCTTTTCTCAATTATATAAATACAATACATAACCTCAATGTTCCATCCTTCTTTGTCATAAAAAGGACTAGTACCATCCTTCTTCGTCACAAAAAGGATTGGTGCTCCCAGGGTAAAAAATTTGCTAGTGTATTTATTGTTTCTTCAATAATTACTTTAGCTACATGTATAATTATTTTACTATCGTCCTACTAGTCACCCACCCTTCAACCCACATATTAACCCTATCGAAAGACGAACATTATGACTAGATACTAATTATAAAGCAGTATAGTATTAAATCTAATTACAAAGGAAAAATGTAAATCTCTGTGCAAAACATTTGGTGGGTCATGCTGATGTACTTGATATCAAATTAGATATCGTAGATATATGTTTTATGGCAATTAAAATCCACACATATGTAGATTATGATTGTGACAAATTTTGGTTAGAACTGTTTGGTTGTATGGAAAATTAGCTATTAGAGCATCTCAACTAAGGTAAACTATGCATAATATGATTGTGAGCTTGGAATGAAATAATGAAAGAGTCAAGGACCAACAAAAAAAATATATCTGTAACACAAAAAATTATGAACCATTCAAAAATAAACACATATAAACATGTTCATTGCTTCATATGAGCATACCCACAAAGGATGCTAGGTAGTCTCGATATCATTATGTTTTGAATCTATGCGAAATTTATTTATGCCATGCAAAACTCTACCATCAATGGAACTTATTTGCATGTGATATACAAATAATATATAGAATCTATATGAATGTGATACTATGTTTAATACTACCATGAAGGCATGGTCAACGCATAAATTGGTTTCTGCTTGGCATATGCTAGAAGTGGAAATTCGCTCACCATTTAGTTAATAACAAGGCATCCCGAGCTATGCTTCCTACTACCATGAAGGTATAGTCGACACATAAATTGTTCTATGCTTGGCATATGCTAGAATTGGAACGTAGCACACCATTTAATTAATAATAACACTACCATGACTAGATGCTAATGTATGCATTAAATATTGATCTAGATATGACGTAGTTAGGGTAGGATGTGTTGTTACTCTCCTTTTTGCTGGCAGCAAACTATTATGGAACCTTTAGGTAAATGCAGGGAGGGTCCTAGTGTTTTTGGAAACCATGTATGTCATTTCTACCATAAACTAAGTCATTTTCAATAAATGAATTTAATATTTTATTGATTTTTTTTTCATGGATCAAAAAGCCCATTTAACATGGTTGAAAAATGAACATTACGCATAGATGTTTCCTTTTATCCCAATCTAGGGCAAGCAATGATTACTTATGTGCTATGAAATATTGTGATGAAAAAAGTCCTCTAAAGGAAAATGAATATCTGGAACAATAACTAATAATGAAGCAGATTATATTTCACTGGTAGAAGGTTTAGGAACAGTTAGGGAGTATGTATCCAATGGAATTATAGTTTTCACCAATTTTGAACTTGTGCGCAACCAGATGAAAGATGTTTACCAGGTTGAGAAGGAGATTTTAAAACAACTGCATGGAAAATAAAACAATATTCTTAGACAAATTCAATAATTTCGTAATGTCTAGTGATCCATTGTATTAGGAAATTCCAATTCGAGTGTGTCAAATATGAATTAGTTTTAATAAGCTCTCCATAAAAAATTATTGATCGACATTGTAAGATATATTTGATATGTGTGTATTTTTTGGTTATAAGTGTGTTGTTTTTAACGCCCATTTGTTTTTTTCAATTATATACCAAGTGTGCCCCCACTATGTAAGAAAAACTTGGTAAACTTTATGTTTTAGATAATTTTGTATTTAATGTTCAAAATGTGTGTGCTTCAACAAATTTGTGTTTAAATAACCTTTAGTTTTACAGATCAATTTTTTCTTCAAGTTTTTTGTTTTACATTTTTGTTGAAGTTGTGCTTCAACATTTGTGTAAATTACATCATTTTTTTGAATTTTTTCAATATTTTTAGATAGTAATTTTAAAAACAATTCTAAATGCATGAGATAAATTTTTAAACATCATGTATCTATGTATCTATAGATACCCATATGAATCATGGATGAAAATTTTCCACATGATTCTTCGAGGTTGAGGCGAGCATCAATAGAGTCCCATGCATCTACAAGAAAGGGGGATCATCGATCAAAGAGAATATCAAATGAATCCGGGGATGTCCATCATGATCGTGGTATTTATATTAAATGTGAAAGTTTTAAATCATATTTGAATATAATAATATGCAAGTACATGTGTATACATAGGTAGTTGTTTTGTTTATCAATTTAGCGAGTTAAATTAATTTTTAATAAATTTCATTTTTTTAGGAGTTGGGACGAAAAGAGTATTACTCAGTCATTGGAGGGCCATTGTTCACATCATGATGGTATGGTGTGTGTGTGTGTGTGTATATATATATATACACTTCTAAACGATAAAAATCTATAATCAAATGTATGTACATACATATATAAATTTGAATTGATTAAAAAATTTATTTTTTTAGGAAGCTTCACTCTAATCACGTGAGAGTGGTGGTACACATTCCCCTCATGGAAAATACATGGGTATTCATGCTGGTGCTCAACCATCTCTAGGAGTTCATCAATCTCAATCAGATCATCATTATCATAATTTTGTTGAATTACATAAAAATATTTATGTTAAAACAAATTTGTATATTTTTTCACATGTTTTTTTATTTATTCGTAATTTTTATACTGATGCAGAGGGTGAAAATGTTGCTGAAAAAGATGTATGTGAAATAGATAAATTCAATAAGAACATTGTACACCAACTACAACTTGTCCATCTAAAATTCCTGATGATTTTCCTTGGGAAATAAACATCCAAAAATGTACATTACAGAGGTGCCAACGTCTTTATTAAAAATTAAGGAAAAATCTTAGGATTTTGTAGCTCCCTGTAGAGAGTGAGAAAAGCTTAGAAATATTTTTGCACTCTCTAAGCACATTTCTAGATGTTTACAAGAAGCTAGGGCCAACCATAGATATCTTTGTAGAAATTACGAGACATTGAAAAGAAGTAGTAATGGGGCCTGATAAATGCATCGAGATTAAAAATAAGGTTACAAAAGAAATGGAAAAATCTATGTTTAAGTTCAAAGTAGGGCCAAAAAGAAAGATGTTGAAGGTGCAATATTTCAAGAACCTTAATATAGCCAACCATTTGTATGATATTTTCCTTGCCACATATGGAAATTTGCAATGGAATGAAAGGGTTCCAATTTATTTTGCACAATTATTCTATGCAGAATTATTTCTAGATATGAAACCAAATTATAATGACCTTCCTTCTAAATGTTTTAGTACTCAAAAAGGTCGATTATGTGACCGTAAGGGCGATATGCATGATACTAAATTTCCTTGCCCTGAGCCACCTTTGGTACATCAACCTACTCGTGTGGAAAATTTGTGGTCAAATATGGATGCCACTTTTCAAATTAGTCGCGAAGCAAGAGATTCCATTATAGAAAATGTCCATAATAGATTTAGTGGAACTGATATGGGTCTGAATCGACAAAGACTACGAGCTCATGCACGTGATAATTTTGTATATAAACCAGACAAGGAGATAGATAAAATGGATATTTAGGATCTTAAACCATATGCAAAGGTTTGTCGTAATGGTTGGAAAGACTTAATTCTTCATAAGGAAGAGGGAATGGGATCAATATGTTGTTGGGTGTGGAGCTTGATTATCTTGTTTATTTTGTATCACAATGTTGGACCCCTGTACCTTAATGGGGTAGAAACGCCGCCCATAATTAAATGATCCCTGGGGGGGTCCAGGGCGGTGGCTGCGACTTTATGGAGCCCCACCCAGGCAGGGGGTTTTGGGGGTACCGCCCCCAAAGCTAAAAACAGATGTAAAATTGCCTTGTAAAAGTATAGTAATTTCTAATCAATATGGGTCGTTCATTAGGCAGACGATCTGACGATAGAAGTTATGTTTAGTTTAGGGTTTTTTGCCCTAGAAGGCAACCCCTCACATGTATGAGGGCATTTTATCGTGATTGTGTATTGTATGTGTATTCTCAGAGTGAGAAACAAATAGGGAGACTGTGAGAGAGAACAAAGGATATTATAGCGGATCTGTTGTAGGTTGTGGCTTTTCATTTTGTTGGATAATAGAAAGGAAGGACTGGCTATTCAGGGTGGATGTAGCCCAAACTGGGTGAACCACGTATATTTGTGTCTCTCTAGTTTTATGTGTTTTATGTGCTTGTGTTTTCCGCATATTTTATGTGTTGCATTTCTCTTTAATATATAATTTTCTAAAAACTGGTATCAAAGCCGAAGGTCTATTTGGCCAATAAACTCGCAAGAAAGAAGGTTTCCTCATTTGAGTGGGAGCAATGGTGGAAGATGGTAAATTTAGGGTCGAGAAATTTAACGGCCAAAACTTCCCACTGTGGAATATGCAGATGGAAGATTATCTGTATCAGAAAGATCTGTACCTATCGTTGAGCGGAAAAACAAAGAAGCCAATGACTATGAAAGACGCAGAATGGGAGATTCTCGATAGAAAGGCACTCGGAACAATACGGTTGTGCCTCGCGGTGTCGGTAGCCTTCAATATTTTGAAGGAAAAAACAATAGAGGGTTTGCTTAAGGTGTTGGAGAAATTATATGAAAAACCCTCATCCTCAAATAAGGTATTTATTATGAAACATTTATTTAATATGAAGATGTCGGAAGGTGGATCTTTTGCAGACCATTTAAATTATTTTAATACAGTTACCAGTCAGTTAAGTTCTGTAGGGGTAAAATTTGATGATAAATTTAGGGCTCTTTTATTTCTGTGCTCATTTCAAAAAAGCTGGAATGGTTTATTTATGGCCATTAGTAACTCTGTATCTAGATATAGTACTTTAAAGTTTGGTGATGTTGTCGGTGCTATCCTTAGTGAGGAAATGCGATGGAAAAGCTCCGGTGAGACATCGGGTAATGCTTTGAGTGCAGAGTCTAGGGGAAAAATAATGGAAAGAGGAAAGAGCCCAAGATATCGCAGTAAATCAAGGAAAGGAAGATCCAAGTCCAGATCTGGGATAGTGTGCTGGAAATGTGGAAATAAAGGACACCTAAAGAAAGACTGTAGATCTTGGAAGGGAAAAGAAGGAGACCCACAAAAAGAAAACAATAATGAAGAAAATGTGACAGGTGATGTGTTACAAGTTGTTTTGATTCCTAGGTAATAGATTCAGGGGTCTCATTCCATGCCACACCTGATAAGAAATATTTTCATGACTATGTTCAAGAAGATTTTGGACAAGTTCGTTTGGGTGATGATAAACCTTGTAAAATTTTTGGAATGGGTAAAGTTATTGTTTAAAAAAAAAATGGAAACCAATGTCTATTAAAGGAGGTAAGGCATGTTCCAGATATGAAGAAAAATATGATTTCAATAGGGCAGTTAGGCAGTGAAGGTTGTGTGACAATTTTCACAGATAAAACTTAGAAGGTCACCAAAGGAGCCCTGGTAACAGAAAAAGGCGAAAAGGTTGGTACATTGTATTTATGCAATGGTATTTATAACTCTGTTAATTCTTTAACTTCCAAAGGAGAAGATGTAGCATTATGGCATCATAGGCTCGGACACATGAGTGAGAAGGGGATGAAGATTCTTCACTCAATAAATTTGTTGTCGGGTTTGAAGAATTTTGATTTGGATTTATGTGAGAATTGAATTTATGGAAAACAGAAGAGAGTCATATTTCTCAAAGTTGGGAAAGAAAAGAAGAGTGAAAAATTATTAGAGCTTGTGCATACAGATATATGGGGACCTGCTTAGGTAACATCTCTCGGTGGCTCTCGTTATTATGTTAATTTTATTGATGATGCAACTATAAAAACTTGGATTTATTATATTTAGAATAAATCTGTTGTATTTCATACTTTAAATAAATGGAAAGCTTCGGTTGAGATTGAGAGAGGAAAGAAGTTGAAGTGTCTTAGATTAGACAATGGAGGTGAATATTGCAGCAAAGAGTGTTATAGGTACTGTTTATAGCATGGTATTCACAGAGAGAATACAGTTCCAAGAACACCACAAGGAAATGGTGTGTCCGAAAGGATGAACAGAACAATCATGGAGCGTGCAAGGTGCATGAGATTGCATGCAAGATTTCCTTTACAATTCTGGGAAGATGATGTAGATATTGTTGTTTATCTAATAAACAGAGGACCTTCAAGTTCCTTGGATGGTGGTATTCCAGAGGAGGAATGGACAAGTAAAAAGGTAAAATACTTCTTTTTAAAGCCTTTTGGTTGTGAGGCCTTTTTCCATATTAATAAAAAAAATAGAACAAAACTTGAGGGAAAATAAAAAAAATGTACCTTTATTGGATATGGTGTTAATTATTTTGGTTATCGCTTATATGATTATGAAAATCACAAAATAATTAGGAGCAGAGATTTAATATTCAATGAAAAGGTCTTGTATAAGAATCAGTTACAGGAAAAAGAAAACAAAGAATACATAGTTCTTGATGAGATCACAGAAAAAGTAAAGGTGCCTGAAAATAATAATAATAAAGAACAACCACCACAACAACAACAGGCACCTCAAACACTTGAAAGTGGTTGTTGAGTCATAAAAATGTATCTTTTGAACACCTAATTAGCCTACATTAATCATCAATCCGGGAGCGTCTTTTTATTTCAAGAGTGTACTCTGTCTGAGGTTTCAATTGTCTAAGAGAAATGCTGTGAAGATGTAGTATGAAGTAACAAAAACAAAAGTAACAAATGCTTGCAAAGAAACCTAATTACAGTGACATGAATGGAAAGATTAAACTACTTCAATCTTGCAGAACATCGATCAGGGATGCAGTAGCAGTAACTCTTTCCCTTAGAAATTGATGCAAGATGACCAATCTGGGGACTTGGAAGCAAAAGCCTCTATCCTCTACAGTTGGAGATCCTAAAGAAATTGAAACGAAAGCAGATTCAATGAAAGCAACTTAAAAGAAATGAAATCTGAAAAGGAATAGCAGCATGTAACTACAACTCATATGTTTGCTAATCAAAGACTATGAATAAGTAATGAACAGAAATGGAACAAAAATGTGAAATGAACAACAATTACAATTCTAACATATTCAAGGCACTAGATTTCTATGCTTCAATTCTATCGACAGCTTCTCACCATGCAACAATCAATTATAATAGATTATAAACTAAAGGAACAACAACTCAAATCAGATACAAGTCAGCGAAGCTTTATAGTAACAGCAAGATAATTGAACCACGAATTATGCTTCTTGTAAAGAAATGAAACAAAAATGACTCTGTATTTGATCCGATCAACAATAAACCAATTCTGTAATCAAAACAAATATTAAGCACACTCCACACGATAATGAGCAAAGATTAAAATACAAACAATGAAGTTATTCCACCAGAGCCGGGCCCTTAGCGCCAGTGAAATACTGCTGGGCTAATTCAAAACTGTAGAAGGTAGATAAAATGCATTCCTTATATTAAACCAACATAAATTTTTACAGAAAGGTTTCTCTCAAAACAGAGAGTTAATAGAACAGAGAAAATGTAAATTCTTTCGACCAATTCCTAACTTAAACAACAATCCGTTCCCTTGTTACTAAAGGACGTGGCTTTATATATCAAATCTCGACGGACCAATCAAGGAACAAGATGAGTTTGAACAGCGATCCCTCAAGATCGAAAGATCCTGAGGGATTCGCTCCTCTGTGTTTAGTCATGATTCTGTTTGTGCTGACTGAGGCTGAGCTGTTCCCTGTCCTTTCTGGGCTATTCGTTTAGATCTCCTTGCCTTTGGCTGGATATGATTCAACGTTGATGGAGAAACAGTTAGATTGTTCTCAACCCCGCCTTTGGTACAACTGTTCACCTCTCCGAATTCCTATTTGTCAATCAAAAATTAGCCTTTAGTCGTCTTTTCGTATTAATCATGAACCTTTCCAATTCTATTGTAATTCCTATGATAAATTACCTTTCCAAGGAAAACATAAGTATATTTATGGTAAAGAATGAGTAAATACATAATAATTTCAAACCTCTTTCACTGCCCAGCATACCCCCTGCTTAATCTTTTTCATGCCCTCATGAAAACTATAGTTCACATGGAGAGCAGTCAAAGAATAAGCCGAATAAGGTTTGTCATCCACAGGCCTAAAACCATGTACTGCAGCTAATTCCTCAAAAACATGTTCTGTCTGTCCTTCAGGAAGTTCATAAATAGCTTTGTAGTCCGAAGCAGGGTACCATGCAATAGGGCTGTGAAACCTACATCCTAACCAATATGGTCCTTCTTTTAAAACAAGATGGCTATAGGAAATGAAACGGTCTGCAGCTAGCCCAAAGTTTCTATAATTAAATGGTTCTGTATTTTGCACATTCTGATTCGAGGTTCTCCACCGGACCTTGGCTGCTATATAAGCTTGGTTCCTAATGGATGAAAAATAATTTGTTCCATTCAAAATGATTGATTTGTGGACAGGCCCCAGAGTTTGGGTAACGCCTTCCTTTGTCATCAAAATTTTCTGTCTAGCCCAAAATTGAAGTGGGTCCTGAGGTTCACTTTTGACCCATAGATCTAATCCATTTTCCTGCCTTTGAAAGGCGTTATAAGCTTTAAGCCATTTTAATTGATTTACAGCAAAGGAAATGAATGCCTGAAACTGAACATCTCCAATAAAAGGGCTAGGGTTTGATTCACAGTAATTTTCAAGTATTAGGTTATGCAAGTAAAATTCACATAACAGGCGTTGTACTTTGATCCCATAAAGTTTGCAGCATGATATCAAGTCATCTATTATTTTTAGCTCTATGGATTTCCCTGCCCTAACTTCCTTGATATTTAATTGTAAATATCTTTCTAGTAAAAACAAAGCATAGTTTTTGGCGGGGCATCTACAGGCTAAGACATCAGTATACAAGGAGCAGAGAGTGTCCATTTGAGTGAAGGCTAGTTTTACTTGGTTCATTACCTTATCAGCCTTTACCTCTGCTTTCCACCATTTTTCATGAGCTTTGGCTTCTGCTTCATGAATAGTTCTCATTTTTTGCTGCAATTCCTGATATCTTTTTCTTGGGACAATATATTCCTCCAGTCTCTGCCTTTCTATTCGGGCCTGTGTCAATTCTTCTTGAATTCTGGCTAGTGTCGACTCACTGAAAGTGTGCTGACTGCTAGATTGCATATTTTCACTCAAAACCGGTTCCTCTGGAACAACTTGTGTTGGAACAATTGTTTGTTGCTCTGCATCCTCATAATTAGGCTCAGGTATGGTTTCTTCTGTAACTTGGGGGTTCCTATCAACAGTCACTCTTCTCTTTCTCGAGCTTCTTTTGATAGCAATGCTTCTTCTCTTAGGGGCTCACTTGGGCATGTGTTTCATTCTCAGAATCCTAATGGTTTTCCTGAGCTGTTCTACTAGTTTATGAAGCTTTATTCGTTCTCTGTGAAGCTTCTCAATATCGGTTCTTTTCTTCTTATTTCTTAATGGAACAGTCGTTCCTTTATCCGACCCTATTTGCTCAACAGAATTTTTTCCTATATCAGTCGTTCCTTCAGTAAAATTCTCTTCTTGTTCTTCTCCTTGGGGCTCCTCTTCTACATTCATATGACCTTGGCTCAATTCTCCTGGAATCATATTCTCAGTTAACTCTGTAGTCTCCTGGGGGCTTCTATCTTCAGTGTTTTCTTTCTCCTGCTCACATCCCTTAGGAGAAGCAACCCTAGCTTCGCTAGGGTTTTCCATTTCATTCATTTTTTCTCCAGTTGTTTCTTTATCAATAGCAGAGTATTTTGGTAGTTGATTAATATCAATATTGAGATCCAAGGGGCTATGAGGCCATGCATAATCACTCATATTGGCCAAAATTTGGGCCAATTGGTCTTCCTGTAAAGGGCTTACGATAACATTTTCGACCAGCTCTGTTTCATCCTGATTACTACTATGATTGTCCTCAGCCTCCTCACATGTGTGATAACTTCCTTCCTCTTCATCTGAATACCGAATTTCTCCCTCAAATTCTTCTTCTTCAGAATTTCCTTCAATTCCTTCTTCCTTATTATCCCCTTCCTCTGCACTGGATTGTTTTTCACTACCGGTATGATGACTTATTTCTTCTTCATCCGAGTAGTGAATTTCTCCTTCCAATTATTTTTCCTCTTCAGTACGAGGGCTTACTCCCTCTAATTTCTCTTCCTCGTCAGTGCGAGGGCTTACTCCCTCCAATTGTGGAGGCTATTCCTTCTCTAAGCTGTGCATTTCTAGGGGTTGGATGCTACTGCCCGGAAGTCCTTCCACCATCCTTCTATTTTGTTTCAACTGGAGGGAATGTATATGATTATAAGGCTAAGCAATTGAGTCGGCCATCCTCTTCCGTTTTGGAGCGGGTAGAGCTAACCCTCCGTCAATGGAAAATATTAATTCTTCCCAGCTGGACTATTGCTGGGCGAGGCTGCGACTCACTATTAAATGAATTAGACAATGGTGGCTGAACACTGTATCTGTATGTTGGGATTTTCTTATTCCACGAGCAGTATCATGCAACAAAGAATTTTAAAATGCAGGCAAATTAATGGTGCCTTTCTGTTTTAATACAGCTAGTAGCTTAAGGTGGCGAGGTCTTACCACATCCTTTTTTCCATCGCACATTATGTAAGCCTGCACAATCTTGGCCAAATCTGTCCATGATTCTCCTAATGACACTGGCTAGACTCCTTTACCTTTGATAACTAATGTTTGTCCATCATCTTGAAAAAAATTTATGGCTTCACGAATCCTAATCTTCTTCTGAGTCCAAATAGTCCCTTATGCAGGAATGCTAGACACTTCTGCAATTATCTCATCAGATACAGCTATTTGCCTTCCTCTGACCATGGAGGATCCTTCCTGCAGGTTCAATAAAAATTCGGTGGCCACTACTTCGTGGGGTTGCTGCATTCTAAAGAAATATGTAATCCACCCCAATCTTTCTAAAATTTCTCGTGCAGTATCAAAGACGATCAGTACTTGTAGTTCACTGTGAATTGGCCGTCCTCCCATTTCTGTGTTCTGTTAATTTCTCAACACACGGTAATCACA
Organism: Pinus albicaulis; assembly: GCA_034641835.2. Taxonomy (NCBI): domain Eukaryota; kingdom Viridiplantae; phylum Streptophyta; class Pinopsida; order Pinales; family Pinaceae; genus Pinus; species Pinus albicaulis. Next base: position 1,313,694,690 of record CM076572.1, read on the forward strand.
ATGGAACAGCACAACACAGTTTCTTGAAAATTTGTTATTTCCTAAAATGCAGGGATTTTAATCCGTATATATGTAAGGGAATCTTGGAGTTTGTTTTGTATGCAAACATCCGCACTCCCCGAATGAATGAAAGGTTTCCCTCGACCGTCAATTGAGAGGAGCATGTGTGGCTCAGCAGCAGTATAGTAGTAAAAATTAGGCGTAATTATGATGCATTCAATCAAATTACAGAAATTACTGAAATCAATGCATGTGATGAATCATTAATAAATAGAAAATCATTTTGTAATGATTCAAATATGAGGAGAAGGGACAGCATAAAATAAACATAAATACAATTGTGTTATTTACCATTTTGAACTAATATGATCGATTTGTAATGATTTTCATGTACAATAGGTTCGGAGGGAAAGGTAAGGGATTCATATTTCATTTGAAATTTAAATAAAGATATAGGAAAAGGGTTAAATATAACTATTGATGTGTATAAATGTGACTCCAATACCATCAGCAGAGCTCTGTTTCCCACAAGTGTCCATAACCTTGACAGGTGTCCATAACCTTGACATGCCGTTCACCGGGAAGAAGTGAAAGGTGGGTAGGCCAGCTCGTGATGAGACCTCCTGTTCCAAGGACTTCTTGATTTTTTTAATTTTCTGTTGGACCATTTCCCTGGTTTGGTGGCCATAATGGTAATGAAACTTCACTGCCTTCCCTATGATCATGGTAGGCTGGCTCTTGATGAGACCCCCTATCCTCTATCTGCAAAATCATTATTAATAATATGTAAACATTTTTTCTCTTTATTTATTTATTTTTATGCAGCACTTTTCCTCAGTTATTCATAAGGGATGGCTCAACACTCCTTAAGAGTAGGGATGATGGAAGAAGTCTGAACATCTCAATAAAAAAAACATTATGCCCTTATTCCTATTCCATAGATAGACATCAAAGAAAGTTATAGAATATGGGAAAGAACCAATCATGATAAAAATAATCGATCAGATTAATTCAATGGTAAAAATAGAAAAGTTATGTTATTGATCGTGCCCTTTTTCCTTTTTTTTCTTATCATTACTTGATAATTTTCTTAAAAAAATGATGGTTTATTTTGATTTGTTGATTACAGTAAGCTTTAATTTGTATGATTGTATATAAATGATATATTTGCCTTTAGAAAAGTAATTAAAAAAAATCAAAATGCTGGCTTACAACAAAAAACAATCCACAAAAAAAGTGATGTTCCTTTTAAAAAAAGAACAGCAAAAACAATCTGCGGAACTATTGTTCCTTTCAAAAGGAACAGCAAAAAAATTCTCTGCGGAAGTGTTGTTCCTTTGGAAAGGAACAGAAAAAGTGCTCTGCGAAACTGTTGTTCCTTTCGAAAGGAACAACAGTGGTCTGCGAACCTGTTGTTCCTTTCGAAAGGAACAACATCGGTCTGCGAAACTGTTGTTCCTTTCGAAAGGAAAAGCAGCGGTGTTGTTCCTTTAGAAAGGAATAGCAAAACAAATGGAATAAACATAATTTTTTCTCTTTTTCTTTTTTGAAGAAACCGAATTTCATGAAACAAACGATGAAGAAATAAAGCAATAATATTAACAGAATGTTAAAAAACAAATTCCATAAAACAGCAATTGAAAAACAAAACAAAAAAATGCTTTATGTACAAAAATTAAAAAAAGAGAGATGATTTATCAAACTGATGCCAAGGAGGAGTTCTCCCCTTCAGCGAGAATTTACATGGTAGAATCTTCCCGTAACTGTTGGTAAAAGGATTTCCGGGTAAGCGGTTTATGATACAATCGTACTCGATGACCATTTACCTTAAAGGAATGTCCAGATCCGTCAATGGTAACTAATGTAACAGTGCCATTATCATGCACTTTTTGTATTTCATAGGGTCCAAGCCATCGTGTCTGGATTTTTCCTAGGAAATCCTGAAACCTGGAATCATATAGGAGTGCCCAGTCTCCTTCATGGAAGATCTTTTCTTTGATATGGGCGTCATGCCATTTGTCTCTCTGTTGCTAAATTAATGCTGTGTGCTGAAGAGCAGAGAGCCTAATTTCATCTAGCTCATTAATTTGCTGCAGTCTTTTAGCCTGGGCTTCATTTAAATTTAGATCCACCTTTTGAGCTTTTCTTAATGTTTGAATTTCGAATTCTATAGGAAAGATGGGTTCCTTTCCGAATACCAATTGGTATGGTGAATATCCTGTGGTAGGTCTCCACGTTGTTCGATATGCCCACAATGCTTCTAGCAATTTGTAGGCCCAATCTCGTCTATGAGAGGCAACTATTTTTGTTAATATAGATTCGATTACTTTGTTTGTGCTCTATACTTGGCCATTGGCCTGTGGGTGATATGGAGTCGTAATCTTGTGCTGAACGTGGTAGTTTTTCAATGTTTCAACTAATTTGTTACCTAAAAACTGTGGTCCTCCATCTGTGATTATGTACCTTGGGAGGCCATAGCGTACAAAGATTTGGAAAAGAAACTATATTACAGAGTCCTCTGTAGCTTTTGACAGAGCTTCTACCTCAACCCATTTGGTGACATACTCAGTTGCAACTAGGATATATGTTTTTTGGTTTGATGGGGGGCTAATAGGACCAACAAAGTCAAGAGCCCAACGTTGAAATGGTTCGATCACTATTTGAGGGTTCAGAGGCATTTCATCAGACTGCCCAGGGCGACCTACCCTTTGGCAGCTATCACAGGCCTGCACGAATTTTTTAGCATCTTTAAAGATAGTAGGAAAATAATATCCTGTTCGTAAAACTTTATGGGCAGTTCTATGATCTGCAAAATGTCTGCCACATTGTCCATCATGGCATGTTTTCAAGATGTCAGATAGCTCATCCTCCCTCATGCATCTCCTTATTTTCATATCTGCACCTGTATGAAATAGGTGGCCTCCAATCCAGGAGAAGCGGGTACTACGGTGTATTATTTGCTTACGTTCATTAAGGGACAGATGTTTAGGTAATTTACCTATTGCCAAATAGTTCGCTATATCAGCATACCACAATGTTCTGATAGTAACAGTGAAGAGATGTTCATCTGGAAAGTGGTCTTCAACTGCTTCTATATCTGTTGGCTTTGGCATTCTTGATAGAAAGTCAGCTACAGGGTTCTATTTCCCAAGTCGATCTCTGATTGTGATGTCGAATTCCTGCAGTAAAATCAACCATCTTGTCACTCTTCCGTTTGTAATAGATTTATTTTCTAAAAATTTAATAGCATGAACTACAGCTAAAAATTCTTTCTCAGTTACAGTATAATTTAATTTAGCAGGGGATAGATTTTTGCTAATATAGTAGATTGCATATGGCTTCTTGTCTTTCTCCTTCCCAAGTACTGCTCCAATTTCTGTGTCTGAGGCATCAGATGAAATTTGGAACGGAAAATTCCAATTTGGGCCCCTCAGCACTGGGGCTGTTGAAATGAGCTTCTTCAGATCATTAAAGGCATTGTCAAATTTATCTGTCCAAATGATATCAACATTCCCAGTCAATGCATATAAAGGTGCATCTATTCTAGAATAATGTTCTATAAATATTCTATAGTAACTAGAAAATCCAAGAAAGCTATGTACCTCCATTTGTGTAGTAGGTGTAGGAATTAACAAGAGTATTTGAATTTTAGCCGGGTCTACTTGAATTCCAGCTGCTGGAATATAATGCCCTGAGATAACTCCTTCGGTCATCATCATAAGAAACTTTTTGTTGCTTAAGCAAAGCCTAGTGTCAGTACATCTTTGCAATACTTTTTGTAATTTTTCCAATGCAGGCTCAAAGTAATCCCCACAGGGTGTGAAATCATCCATATATACTTCGAGGCCTTCATTTATTAAGTCTGCAAAAATGCTGAGAATTTCCCTTTGGAATATAGTAGGAGTATTGCATAGGCCAAAAGGTAGGACTCGGTAGGCAAATGTCCCCCATGGACAGGTAAAAGTAGTTTTGTCCTGATCTTCAGGGGCAATCTGGATTTGGTTGTACCCACTGAAGCCATCGAGGAAAGAGAAGAATTTCTTCCCTGCCAATGTGTCTAATACCTGGTCAATGAAAGGAAGGGGAAAGTGGTCTTTCTGTGTTGCCTTATTAATTTCACGGTAATCTACACATATCCTCCACTTTTCGTTCTTTTTGGGTACTACCACTAATGGGGAGACCCACTTGCTATCAGATATTGGGTAGATGAAATTAACATCCAATAGTTTTTGTAATTCAGCTTTCACAATATCTTTAAGGTGAGGATTTAGTCTCCTTTGAGGTTGGCAAATGGATCTTTCATCTTTTTCAATGTAAATGTGGTGAGTACACAATTTAGGATCAATTCCTTTCATATCGGGGTAATCCCATGCAAAGGCTGCTTTGTATTTTTGTAATAATTGGACCAATTTCTCTTCTTGTTCAGCAGTGAGATTTTTATTAATATTTAAAGTTTTTCTCGGCTCAATTTCTACAACCTTGCTATTGCTCATAGAAGTAGTAGGTATTGTTTGATCAGGAATATCTTTGAAAGGATCTTCTTCTTCTTTATTATCGAATGCTACTTTGATCATGTGACATTGAAAATGAGATTTGGTTTGTTACTTATTAATAAAATTATTAATGATATCATCCTCTATTTGATCTTAAAAATCAAGAGAATTTTCTATGGTTAGAGGTGATCTCATATTCTCCATAAGATATGATGCAGGTGGTTTTCTTGTTTTGATTATTGATATACTTGGCTGGGCTAGGGGATATAGTGCTAGATTCTTGACACAATTTCCCCTTGTAATTTTCATGTTGCCTTGTTGGCATCCAATATAAGCATCGGCAGTTTCCAACCAAGGTCTACCTAGAATTAACGGATGTCCATCTAGTCAATTCTTTGGATTGATAACCAGGAAGTCAGCAGGGTATTCCCAGGAATCTACAGATACCATTACATCTTGTAGTATACCTTGTGGTTTGACTACTGATCGGTCAGCCAATTCCAACAAGGTTGTTGCTGGTTCCAGTGATGTAATGCCAAGTTTTTGACAGGTGGTGGTTTTTAAAATGTTGATTGCTTCCCCCAAGTCAACTAAGGCATTTTGAAATGATTGGCCATTGATCTGCACTGTCACTATAGGATTTCCTGGGTCTTCATATTTGATGGGTGTTTCCATTCCTAATAATAAGTCAAATAAGGTACCAACTATTTGGATAGTAGAATTGGTTGTTGTTCTCCTCTTTGGCTTCTTTATGCATAATTCCTTAATAGTTTTTGCATATATAGGAACATCTTGAATAGCTTGGAGGAGAGGGATTTTTATACACAATTTTTTTAATTCTCCCAGAAGATCAAAATTAGGTTGTTCTAATGGACGAGGTATAATTAATTGTTCTAAGAATGGTAGAGAGGAAGTTATTACTTGTTGTTGATTTCGTTGTTGATTTTGTTGCTGAAATTTCTTCTCACTTTGTACTGTTTGTTCTACAAGTAACGGATCTTCAGTGTGGACATAATTGTTTCTCTCTGTTTCGACTATGCGCCCAGACCTTAATTGAAGATCATTACACTCCCTTAGTTCAGTTTCTACTTCTGTGGGTTCCATTATTTGGACAGACTGAACTGGCCTATTATTTGGGTTTGGGTTGAGTTAGGTTGGGATTTGTGGTCTTAAATTGGTCTGGGGGTTTGTATAAGAAGCTGGCAGTGTAGGTTGAGAGAGGAATTGATCCAGCTGGCTGATTTGTTGGTTTTTTCCATTTTGACTGCTAGGCCTGACTCTGGGAAGTAGAAGGGGACCATTGTGTAGGCCAGAAAGGTGGGTAGAAAGGAAAGCTAGGCCAATTATTCTGATTTGTTTGATTTGGCTAAGATGTGGGAGGAAATGGCTATTGTGACCAATTAGGGAAAGATGGTTGATTCTGCCACATCCCACTATATTGTTCAGCATTATATTGAGGAGGTTGAAAAGAAAATGGATCATTTGGCATACCTGATGGTCATGGCTGCCATTTTCGGCGCTGATTAAGTAGACATACCACTTCTGATTCTGCTTCTGCCTCCTTATAAACTGCTTTTAGGCCAGGAAGCGAAGGACATCCTTCTGTAGGGTGATATTTCGTGCAAATGGCGCAGAATTTAATCACATCCAACGGACATTCTTTGTGGCTATGCTTCTTTCTACATCTGGGACAGAATATTGCCAAGTTCTGCTCTGCTTCTGCCTGTTTCTATTTGGCTTGCATAATATTTAACTGTGTTGTTAGAGTCCCAAGTATGTCTGTCTTAAAGTCTTCTATCAGATTTCCAATCTCTGCACGAATCACACCTTCATTAGAGGTCTTATTTTGCCTTTTGATTATATCACATTTTTCTGATTTAAACCTTGTATTTCCCCTCGAACTCCTGATACACAAATCAATGATGCTAAGATAACTTTCTTGATATATATCACCTTTTCCCATAATATTCAATGTTTCAACCCATTGATCTTTCATTCCCTAATTAATGTGGTTTTCAAAACATTATCAGGTAAAGGTAAAGATGCATAAGGGGATCTCTGAAGATTATATTGAAACCGTTCCACATACTCTTCCAAGGTCTCATTTGGTTTTGTTGTCATTTGGAATATCTCATCTTTTAATTCCCGAGACCTGCAATAATATTGATATTTCTTTAAAAATGAAGCCTTCATATGATCCCAATCAGTTATGACACCCCCACCTAATCCCATAAACCATCGTAGGGCTGCCCCTTTTAATGTAGAGGGGAATAGTTTTAGTTTTTGGGCATCGGTGGTGTAATTGTATCCTCTGCACAGCACATCAAACTCAAATAAAAACGCATCTGGGTCCTCTGATGTTAAGCCGTGAAATGTGGGAATATGTTGAAGAGGAATAGCTTTCATGGGTGCATTGACTGCAGTATCTACTATAGGATATTGCAGCGTAGAGGTCTGCTGCTGATTCTGATTTTGGTTCTGGGCCATTTGATCGAAGATATGCCAATATCCCTCTAGGATTTCCAAGTAATTTCTAGGTTGACGAGCAGGGGCAGGAATGGCTTTGACAGCACTCCCTTTGTCTGGGATAATAAGTATTTCTTGTCGACCTACTGTTTGAGTTGATTCAAGACCTTGGTTCTGAATAAGTTGAACAACACTTCCCTTATTTGGGCTACTTATTGTTTGGGCAGTTTCAATAGGAGATTTCAAGTTTGTGATTTCTCCCGTTTCCCCTTCTCCTTCTTGGAGATTGCTAGTGTTCCCTTCTTGAAGGAAACTTATGCAAGGATTCTCAATTTCTTGGGAATCTTGCTCAATTCCCTCTGTTTGACTGTGTATCTCAGCAAAGGCTTTAGATGGTGACTCTGTAGCCTGAAGGGAACTAGTAGGTTGTTTAGAAGTAGTTCTTTTAAATCCTACTGATGGCTGATATTTAGTTCTTTTAAGGATTTTGTCAATAAAGGTTGTGCGCCCAAGGGTCACCGGCCCCTTAGGTTTTTCAGTTTTAGGAGGAATTTTGTTTCTCTTAGTTGATTTATTCATTCAAAGAAACAAACCTTCATTCCTACCTAAAGAAAGAAGCTTACCTACTTCTGATGTGAAGCGGGCTGCGAGAAAGTGTGTTTCTTGCCCAGTGCGCAGGTTCTTACCTTCCGTATTTAATATTCAATTCTCTGCAAGTAGAAGAAAATCAACTGTGCATTACTCCTTTAAAATGGCATACACTCTCCCCGGCAACGGCACCAAAATGTTGAGTCATAAAAAGGTATCTTTTGAACACCTAATTAGCCTACATTAATCATCAATCCGGGAGAGTCTTTTTATTTCAAGAGTGTACACTATCTGAGGCTGCAATTGTCTAAGAGAAATGTTGTGAAGATGTAGTATGAAGTAACAAAAACAAAAGTAAAAAATTCTCGGAAAGAAACCTAATTATAGTGACATGAATGGAAAGATTAAACTACTTCAATCATGCAGAACATCGATCATGGATGCAGTAGAAGTAACTCTTTCCCTTAGAAATTGATGCAAGACGACCAATCTGGGGACTTGGAAGCAAAAGCCTCTATCCTCTACAGTTGGAGATCCTAAAGCAATTGAAAAGAAAGTAGATTCAATGAAAGAAACTTAAAAGAAAATCAATCTGAAAAGGAATAGTAGCATGTAACTACAACTCATCTGTTTGCTAATCAAAGACTATGAATAAGTAATGAACAGAAATGGATCAACAACGTGAAATGAACAGCAATTACAATTCTAACATATTCAAGGCACTAGATTTCTATGATTCAATTCTGTCAACAGCTTCTCACCACGCAACAATCAATTATAACAGATTATAAACTAAAGGAACAGCAACTCAAATCAGATACAAGTCAGCAAAGCTTTATAGTAACAGCAAGATAATCGAACCGCGAATTATGCTTCTTGTAAAGAAATGAAACAGAAATGACTATGTATTTGATCCGATCAACAATAAACCAATTCTATAATAAAAAAAAACATTAAGCACAATCCACACGACAATGAGCAAAGATTAAAATACAAACAACGAAGTTATTCCACCAGAGTCGGGCCCTTAGCGCCAGTGAAATATTGCTGGGCTAATTCAGAACTATAGAAGGTAGATAAAACACGTTCCTTATATTAAACCAATATAAATTTTTACAGAAAGGTTTCTCTCACAACAGAGAGTTAATAGAACAGAGAAAATGTAAAGTCTTTCGACCAATTCCTAACTTCAACAACAATCCGTTCCCTTGTTACTAAAGGACATGGCTTTATATATCAAATCTCGACGGACCAATCAAGGAACAAGATGAGTTTGCTCCTCTGTGTTTAGTCATCATTCTGTTTGTGCTGACTGAGGCCAAGTTGTTCCCTATTCTTTCTGGGCTATTCGTTCAGATCTCCTTGCCTTTGGCTGGATATGATTAAACACTGATGGAGCAGCAGTTAGATTGTTCTCAACCCTGCCTTTGGTACAAATTTTCACCTCTCTGAATTCCTGTTTGTCAATCAAAAAGTAGCCTTTAGTCATATTTTGGTATTAATCATGAACCTTTCCAATTCTATTGTAATTCCTATGATAAATTACCTTTCCAAGGAAAACAGGAGTATATTTATGGTAAAGAATGAGTAAATAAACAATAATTTCATATCTCTTTCACTGCCCAACAGTGGTGTTAGAAGATCTACCAGGTTAAGTAGACCCCCTAAATTATACTCTCCTTCATTATATTATTTATTGTTGACTGATTTTGGTAAACCTGAATGTTATGAAGAAGCAATGTAGGTTGAAACTAGGAAGAAGTGGGAGCTAGAAATGGAAGAAGAGATGGACTCCTTAATGCATAACCAGACTTGGGACTTAGTCGAACACGGGTAAGAGGTTTTATCAATAAATGGGTTCTGGAGCTAAAGGAAGAAGATAAGGAGGAAAACAAAGGTACGAAGCTGAACTGTGGTGAAGGGTTTGCACAAAAGAAGGTATTGATTTTGATGAAATATTTTCTCTGTTAGTGTTGAGTCCAGATTATTAAATTATTTTAATTCTTGTATGGTAAAATTTACATCTTAGTGACAGATGTAAAGACAACATTTCTCCATGGAGATTTGGAGGAAGAGATCTATATGCAGCAACCAGAAGGATATGAGGTCAAAGGAAAAGAAAAATTAGTGTGCAGGTTAAAGAAGAGCTTGTATGGCTTAAAATAGGCTCCAAGATAGTGGTATCTAAAATTTGATAAGTTTATTTCTGAACAAGGTTATACTGGATGTCACTCTGATCATTGTGTTTATATGAAAAAGAAAAATGATGGCAGCTATATTATATTTTTATTCTTTGTAGATGACATGCTTGTTGCAAGGTCTAACATGCAGGAAATAAATGTGCTCAAAAGAAAATTGGCAAATTCATTTGCAATGAAGGATTTGGGAGTTGAAAAAAAATTCCTTGGTATGAGAATAACTAGAGATAGGAAAATTCACAAATTAACACTGTCTCAGAATGAGTACATACAAAAGGTGTTGAAAAGATTTAATATGTAGAATGAAAAACTAGTTAGTACACCTTTTGCTGGCCATTTCAAACCTAGTAAGGATATATGCCCAAAGACCCAAGAAGAAATGGATTATATGTCTAAAGTTCTATATGCATTAGCAGTTGGAAGATTAACGTATGCAATGGTTTGAACAAGGCTTGATATTGCACATGCAGTGGTATTTTTAAGTAGGTACATGAAAAATCCAGGAAAATAACATTGGATGGCAGTGAAATGGATTCTCAGATATTTGAGAGGTACCACAAATCAAGCATTATGCTTTGGTGGTTCAAACATTGCTCTACAGGGATATGTTGACGCAGATATGGTAGGTGACAGAGATAAGAAGAGGAGCACTACAGGGTATGTATTTAATGTAGGTGGAACAACTGTCAATTTGGTTTCAAAAATCCAAAGTGTTGTTGCACTTTCAACAACAAAAGCAGAGTACGTTGCTCCTATAGAGGCTAGTAAAGAAATGATTTGGTTACAAGGGTTTATGGATGAATTGGGTAAGAAGTATGATATGGGCATGTTATATAGTGATAGCCAAAGTGCCATTCATCTTGCAAAGAACTCATCATTTCATTCCAGGACTAAACACATACAACTCAAGTACCATTTCATATAGCCAGTATTGGAAGATGGACAGTTGAAATTGGAAAAGATACACACTAGCCAGAATCCTGCAGATATGCTGACAAAATTTGTAACCAGGGAGAAACTGAGAATATGCTCAGTTTCAATTGGTCTTCAAGAATGACAATGAAGATGAGAAAAAGCCAGGTCCAAAGAGGATTCATTTTCCAGCAAATGAATTAGTGGTGGAGTTGCTACAATCAGTCTCCAAGTGGGAGATTTTTGGGTGTGGAGCCTGCTTATCTTGTTTATTTTGTATCACACCGTTGGACCCCTATACCTTAATGGGGGGAAATACCACACATAATTAAATGCTACCCGGGGGGTCTAGTGGGGATAGCTGCGACTTTATGGAACACCCCCCTAGCGGGGAGTTTCGGGAGTAGCGCCCCCGAAGCTAAAAACAGATCTAAAATTGCCTTGTAAAAATATATTAATTTCTATTCAATCTAGGTCATTCATTAGGCAAATGATCTGATGGTAAAAGTTATGTTTATTTTAGGTTTTTTTGCCCTAGAAGGAAACCCCTTGCATGTATGAGGGTATTGTATAGCGGATGTGTATTGTATGTGTATTCTTAGAGCGAGAAACAGATAGGGAGACTGTGAGAGAGAAAAATGGATATTATAGTAGATCTGTTGTAGGTTGTGTCTCTTCATTTTTCTAGATAATAGAAAGGAAGGACTGGCTGTTTAGGGTGGACGTAGCCCAAACTGGGTGAACCACGTATATCTGTGTCTCTCTAGTTTTACATGTTTTATGTGCTTGTGTTTTCCTCATATTTTATGTCTCGCATTGCTCTGTAATATATAATTTTCTAACATATGTGTTAATGGTTAGGGTGGATATTTTAATGTAATTTGTAATTTACATATACATGTTTATCTCTATCTGTTAATATAACATAAATGTATGATATGTTGACCATTTACAGTTAAAACTCTTGTTGAATGAAAATTTTGATAATACCATAGTCCAAGGTTCAGGTTCTGGAAATCAGGATGATATTTTGGGAAATGTTAGTTTTTTTAAGAGTTCATGGCATTCATGTACAATTATTATTCTATTATTATATCAGTATCATGAGGACATAATTTCAAAAGAAAATAATAATATGTATAGACGTATATAATTAAATGTTAACGGATTTTGATTCCACAGGGACGTTTTCGAAATGGCGCCACCCTCTTCTTCCTTGTTAGGACACATGCCAAATATTACACTGTAACAAGTATTCAATATTTCACTTATGTTTTGTTATAAATTGAAGTGCAAGTTTCATTAAAAAATTAAATAGATCATTATTTTACAGTTTTAAAATTTTTAAATTTTAAGTTCATGGAGATGATTTCTATTCTCCAAGGACTTTAGCGATGGAATCGATGATGGGGATAGGAACATCCAAAAAAATTAAAGAAGTCGTCTAACATTTTTTTTAATAAATTGCATGATTTTATGCATTTTCATTTGAAAATTTTAAAATTTTAATATGTATATATATACTTGTACATATATATTGTATATTTTATCCACGAGGGTTCGATGTAGGGAGAACACGAGACGCGGACAATGGAGAGGGAAAACATGAGGTATTACATGGATTGTTTTTAATAAATTGCATTATTTTATGCATTTTAATTTTCAAAATTTAATATATATATATATATATATATATATATATATATATATATATATATTTATATATATATATATATATATTGTATAGCTTATCGACGAGGGCCCAATGCAGGGCGAACACCAGACGGGGATAATGGAGGTGAAAAACATGAGGTATTGGATGAATTATTTTTAATAAATTGCATGAGTTTATGCATTTTCATTTGAAAATTTTTAAAATTTTAATATATATACTTGTATGTGTATATTGTATAGTTTATCCATGAGGGAGCGACGTAGGGAAAACTCCAAACGATGACAATAGAGGGGGAACAACATGAGGTATTGCATGGAATTTGAATATTGGTTTTAATTTTGTTTTTTATGAAACTAAATTCTCATTTAATTTTAAAACATTAAATTTTAATTTTAATGTACATAAATTTACTATATGTATATATTCAATTACAAATGTTGTGCAAGGCCCCCATGATTCAAATAAGAGCACGAGGAGGATGATGGAATGTATGTTTCAGCTAGATTCTCTAAATTGATGCAACATTTTAGTTGACAATATTTTTATAGTACATGTTATATTTACTTTTCTCTAACTTGATGCAACATTTTATTTAAAAATATTTTATAGTATATGTTATATTTACTTTTATTGAATGATATAAATTTTGGGCATATTTTAAAGCTAGAACTCTTTAAATTATGATTTAGTACATGCTAATTTTGGAGTTTATGTACATTTTTCATGATGCATGGTTTGATTATTAAAACTTAGTTTTAAATATTTAAGCTCATGAATATGTAGGAATGAAAGTAAATTTTCATTTAGTCGGTACATTTTGCTTGATCATTGTTATATTGTTAGTAGACGATTATTATTTGTTGTTTAAAGTTGTTTTATGACTTGCTATTTAAAATGATTCTATTAAAATTACAAATTACAAAACACTTGGTACATTTTTCATTTGAACATGAATATTATAATCAGGTGTAGATGTGTATTAGGTGATACTTAAATTTTAATATCAAGTTGTAAATGAATGCATAAAAATACTATAAAAATGCATTATAAAATATGACCATACAATTTGCATGACGCTCATGTGGATTGATGCTTTTACAGGTTAAATACATATTTAAGTCCATGAATATGTAGCAATGAAATTAAATTTTCATTTAAATTGAACATTCTTCATTCAATCATTCTTATAATGTTAGTGTATATGATTCTTAGGTTTTGTTTAAAGTTATTTCAAAGTTGAAAGTTCCTTAAAATGAATCCATTAAAATTTCAAATTACAAAATTTCCATGTATCCTACATTTTGCATTTCAAAATCAATCTTATAATTAGGTGTACACATATGTCTATTAAGAATGATAAAAATTTCAAATGTTATAAAATATCCAGTACATGTACATTTTGCATTGTTGTATCTAGAAAGGCTATTATGGAGATCAAGTGATAGTTAAAGCTTTTACTATAAATTTTTTCATGGAAAAACATATTATAAACAATGACCATACAATTTGCATGATGTGCATGTTGTTTGATAATTTTAAGAGTTTTGCATATTTAATGAGTATGTTCTATAAAAAAAAATCAATTTAATTGGTACATTTTGAATTCAATCATTCTTATTTAATGTTAGTAGATGATTCTTCAGTTTTTTTTAAAGTTATTTAAACATTTCAAAAGTTATTTAAAATTAATCTATTAAAATTGTAAATTAAAAAAATTCAATTCATTTTCCATCTCCAAATGAATATTATAATTAGGTACATTTTTCAATTGATTTGGTTGCTATCAAGATCTTTGTTCCCTCTCTTTAATCCTAAACTAAGGCTGTTGTTGCTGACCTCGGAAATTAGGATTCTGAACTTGAGTTTCTGGTTGCCTTTTAGTGATACAAATTATATCCACCATTCTCTCCATGGTCTTGATTAGAGTATCCAATTTGGAATCAAAGGATGTGGATGGTTCTTCCTTTATTGTCACCTTTCTTTCAACTTTGGTCTTTAACTTTTTGATGCCAAATTTTCTTCGACACTAATTGTGTTTTTCCACATCTCCTCAAGTGTTGAAGGACTTATTTCTTAGACTGGTATGCCATATCCGGATCAAAAGCATTAGGATAGTGCAAGAGAGCCAAACCTGGAGAAGGATTGATCTCATTTGGGATTGAGTTATACACCCAGTTAGAGTGAGTAGTAAAATCCTGAACAAACTCATTTGGATTTATTTTTAAGTTTTCATAATCGGAAAGAATTTGAAGTGGATTCTTTTTCACTTCTCATCTAGCTAGAGATTCATTAGTTAATTGCACCAGATTTCCTATGGAATTGGCAGTCAAAGAAAGCAACTATGTTTTTATATCCTCGAAGAAGCTTTGGGAAATGATCCTCATTTTCGAATCATCGGAATCAATCTCTTCTAAATCAATGAAATCAATGACTCTCACTAAATTTTTTATGGCACTTATCTCTGAGGTTTCATCAAAGATATGGATTATTTGACCATGGCCCTATGGTAAGGGTTCAAGTTGACCAGGTAAAATTAGAGGTGCAAATATCGCCATGAACCCTACTGAATGTGGTGCAAGAGTAACAATGGGAGGGGTAGGCTGAGATGGAAATGAAGTAGAAGGGATGGAAGAAGAGGCAGAAATTGATTGATATGGAACACAAAATCTTATTGATGTTGGATGATAGAATTTTCATATGTATATTGGATTTGGTTAGCTAATTTTTCAATTCTAACAAATTGACTCCAGAATTTCCTATCAAAATTTGACTTAGGTTTGGATTCTTTGGATAATGTGTTATCTTCAAGCTTTAAAGAATAAAAAATATTTGAGATAATGATGTAACTTCAGACAACCTCAAGGAATGAAAGACTATTTCAAAGAAGGAAGTTTTTGACTTTTATCTAAACAGAGATAATTCAAATTTCAAATCAAATGGAATATATTCAAGGGATAATACTTTGCAGGTAATGATGTAGACCTTACCAATGAAGATGGACTTGAATGAATTTATGTGTGTTGGAATATCTACCTTCTTATGTGTTTCTATGGATGTTCAAGTAGAGAAGCTAGATGAGGATCATAATTTGATCTTCTGTATCTTTTCGAAGCTAGAATGTTCTTTGTCTTTTGCACCTCAGCTCTCTACAATTTTGAATCAACCTTCATGAATAATAGGGCCTATCACCCACAGGCCTAGAATTTGATGAAAATTATTAATACACCCAAGGGATTTCTGTCACTTCATTTCCCAGAAACGACGCCAAAATATTAGCACTCCACCAGTTCTCCGAAGCTTGAAAAGGAGACAAGAAAGGGTAACCACATACGACTTTGACCTAGTAGATATCCCTACTAAGCTGAGAGGGCTCTCTCAATGAGATCACAACCAAGGATTGGTTGTGAAATAAAAGATATTAGGCTACATATGATAGGCTCAGGTAGGTTTTGAGAAATTTAGGTTTTGATGTTGGATCAGGGATGAAACCAGGTAGCTAGATCTAGGGATCAAAAGAATTACATCTGCAAAAATATAAAGGAGTAAGGTAGAAATGGATTTATGATGGATTTAGGGTTTTTTAGGTGTAGTGGTGAGTCTGAATAGGTAGATGGATTTAATTATCATGTTCATTCATGAACTCATTAAACATGGAAGCATAAAACATAAGATGACATTTCCATGTAAACAAAGCTAAATCCATAGAATTTGGTTATGAGCTATAAGGAAACACACTAAAGATACAAGATATGAAAGAGGAGATATAAATCATTCAATAAATACTATAACAAAGAATATATGATCATAAACTCACTGCACATGAATTCCTAGATAATATCTACAAATACATCCTTTGACTTCTGAAAATGAGTGTCAAAGTACAAGCTACAGGATTACAATCCACTGATGTCCAACCAGTCAAATGACTCTTAAAATAATAGATTTATAACAAAACAACATCTCCCCTCTCTCAAAGATCCATGAGTTGTGGATTTGATTGCATGATAAGCTCAACAAAAACCCTAATCTCTAGTGGAGGTTAACCAATTCACCTCGTGATGGGAAAGTAGATACATCTCACAAAAATTACATTTACAAGCATACATCTAAACTAATTTCTCATTTTCCATCTCAATTACATCTCATGACATCATAATTTCATCAATTAATTCAGTAAAAATTCAAACTAGGTCAAAAATTTAGTGAAAATTTCCTTCTATAGAAAACGTAGCGAAATCAGGAAAAAGTGTAGCGAGCTCGAAGAAAGCGTAGTGAAATCACCAAAATTGACTTTTGGAGGACTTACAAATGTCCAAATCATGATCTTAAGGTACCATTGGATATATGGATGTTTTCTACATGATAGGCTCATCAAGAACTAAAGAATATGGCTCATATCCCTCCAAATCTTCAATCCCCCAAGATTGGTCAGAAACCGTAGAAAAGGCTCCAAAAACAGGGCAAAAAGGTGATTTTTAGCATGTTTTTGGGAATTTTAAACCCCCAGAAGTTGCTAATGTGGCCAAACTGTTGACTCAGATAAATGTATTTGTCAAGAGGAATTGAATTTTTTTACGTTTCCTCCAATGGAACCCCACCAACAAAATCGTAGCATGACCCACGCTACGCTTTTGCTAGTATGATTTTTTTTTCAATTTTCCAATTTTGACCAAAATGTCACAAAAAAAAAAAATTCCCCAAATCTCATCGAAATTGGTCCAGAGGTGCCTGTTGAAGGAATTTTTTCCACAAGGGAAGCATAAAAAATAATCTCAAACTTGGCATGCAATTGTCTGACTTTGACATTACAAATTTGTTTTCTTGCATAGTACTGGTAAGCCATGTGTTGATGTATATTATATCCCTGTTGTCCTTGTCAAGGAGCTTTTCCAAGTGAATGTTGACTTTATCAAGCCAAAACTCCATGTTTTCATTAATTTCATTTTCTATCTTTTCATCAAAACTCAGCTCTTCATCTAGTGGATTTTTCTCTCTTTCCTTCTGCGATTCTCTTCTCAGACACATGGTCCTTGGTCTCTTCCTTGTCACCTGCTCTTCATGATTCTCTGACTCTTCATTTTGAATCACTGATTTTCCCTTTACATCATGAATATTAGCCTCAAGCTAACTTTTCTCCAAATACAATTGTTTTTCCTTCAGTTGAGGGTTTTCTTGCTCTAGGAAGAAAATCATGAAAATATCCCATGCCAAGTTTTCTTGGACCTCTTTGATTTGAGCATATTTTTCTTTGATAATTCTCTCTAATTTTTCATGCTTTTCACTAGCATCCAATTCTGCTAGGGAAAATTTATGCTCCTCCTCATGCATAAATGTATCATGATGTGAACATAATCATTTCTCTTCTGATGTGGGCTTGGAACCTTCCTCAATATGAGGAGCAAACACAAGCCTTTTTCCTCTCTAGTAGGTCTTAGTGGCCTTAGTATTCCTCCTCACTGAAATGGTGCTAGGTGAGCCAATGTCCACACTTTTAGAAGGTGATCATGGTGCTGATGGAGAACAAGAGTGATTAGGTTGGCTACTAGAAGACACAAAGACATATGCCTACATGAAAGTGTCCCGAGTGATGTTCTTCTACTCAACCTGGTGTAAAGTAGTGATATTTATTAGGGAATGGTGGAAGATCCTACTTTCAAGACTACTCTTCTTATGCTGGACCTTTTCTGCGATCGTTTCCAAACTTTTGTAGACGTAATAGGGAAAATTGAGTGGATTTACCCCTGCGAAGGCATGAGAAGTCTGACATGATACCCATACAGTTTAGAAAATATTCCTTCATAGGTGAAGTACTTCATGATGATATTCATGAGTGGTGTGTATTTCTCAAGGAGGTGCCCAATAGGAAAAATATTCTTCATATGTTGTTGGTGATGTCTTACAAGATAGGGCTGATAGTTTTAAAGTGCTAGATATTGGTCCTTAAAACACTTTTCATCGTGATTAGGAATAACTATGGCCTCAGATACAATATCAGTTAATATAGTGAAAACCCTTGCAATTGTTACTTTGTCCATTTTAAGTTGATTGGCAAACAACTTGGTCAATGTGGCATTATATTTGACTTTCTCAACTAATTGACAAAAAGGAAAACACCCAACTACTTGAAAATAGTGCTTGTACAACTGAGTAGAAAATATTTTAAGGGTTTTTAAAGGATTATGTCGTATCACCTGACCTCCTTTGTTATAATATCTCTTCTCCTCCATTTGGTTGATTCCAAGGGGGAAAACCCTAGTATGACAAATCGTGGGAAGGGAAAAATGGATAGGATGAGTGGGTTAGGGAAGGGAGATGAGAGTGGGAATATTTAGGGAGATAGGGATGGGTTTTAGGGAGGCGTAGGAAGTGAAATGGAGTGAAATGAGTGAGGGGATTGGGCTAGGAAATTCAAACACAGTCCTAGCTAGGAAAACTTCTCAAGTTGGCAGAATTAGCTAGGATTTTAAGTTTGGGACTTGGGAAATAGGAATAAGAGGATGTGAAGGTTTTGAAGGATGGTTTAGAGTGTGAGGCATGTATAAAGGTCTATAGGAAAGAGTAATATGTTGAAAAACTTAAAAAATAGGGCTAGCCACTAAAACCCAGCATGGAGGTCAATGGAGGGTTTTCACACAAAAATTATGAAATTGAGCTACAAGGAGGGGATTGAGGAGGTGATAATTACTTTTCCCTAATTCCAAACATTTTTACAACCTTTGGAACCTTCAAAACCTAGTTTGGTGCCTCTAGGAGAGAAAACATAGCATTAAGAAGATAGCGTAGCATGGAGGGCAGAAAATGCAACGTGGCTACTCTAGCACACAAATTTTGAGTGTTTGTATCTCGAACTTGGTGGATTTTCACTTGGTGGTGAATGAAAACTCTTATTCAATGAGTTTCATGAGAAAATGAGGTTTTTTTGGTCTTTAATAGCTTGTGGTGGTTACTTTTCTTCTTGGTAGTGGGATGGCCCACTACATGTCCTTTCACTATGATATTGAAAAATTGCATCTTTGACACTTTGTATGAAAAATTTGGAACATAATGAACTTATTACATATTGAAACATAAATTACATTTTAAATCAAACTTTATTGAACAAAATTACTTATTACTACTCCTCCAATTTCTCGATTTTATGCATGGAATGATAGATTTGGTGAACTTGAAACCCTAATGACCTAATAGAGACACTGAACTGAAGGAAATCATGATTGTGATGACTGAAGTGATAATGAAGACCTTTTAATTATGGTACACTCAGTTGAGTGATAACAAGGACCAACATCTAAAAATTTCAAAGGAGTGGAATAAGTCCTAGACCCAGTACCCAGTGATCAATTTTTTACTTGAAGACCTAATGAAATGATAAAAATTTCACTATTAGACCCTAACGA
Source organism: Pinus albicaulis (assembly GCA_034641835.2). Taxonomy (NCBI): domain Eukaryota; kingdom Viridiplantae; phylum Streptophyta; class Pinopsida; order Pinales; family Pinaceae; genus Pinus; species Pinus albicaulis. The sequence continues at coordinate 1,313,714,419 of CM076572.1, forward strand.
GACATGATAAGAGCCCATTTGATCATTGGTGATAGGATGAATAGAATGACACTAATATTGGCTCCATCTAAGGATGGTAGCTCCTTGGAGGTGACAAGAACATCGTAGACTCAAGACCCAAGACTAAATTGACTTGACTCTTACTGAACTTTGAAAACAACAAAAAATAAATGGAACTTTATGGCCTTAAATTCGAGATCCAAGCTATGATGATTCTCTACTTCAAACTTTTGCAGAAAAATTAAACTTATATGTACAATGGAATTAAGAAAGGTTCAGAAATCTACTCAGAAAATTTAGTGCTTGAGAAGACTACAATTGACTAGTCCTCTTATGTAATCTTCTCAATTCATCTCTTCCAATAGATAAACATGTTGTCCTCTAGAGGCTCATATTTTATATGGTTCCTTCCATAAGTTCTAAAATTTACCATGTTTCCCTTTCTCTTCGTTTCTATCATCCCAATAAAGGAAAACGTCACCAATTTTGAAATCATTTTCTTTTGTCTTGTGGTCATATAACTTATTTACCCTCACCTGAATATTTAAGTTATTTTGAAAGATCTCATCCCTATTTCGTTGAATATGGATCATTTGACTTATCCAATGATGCACATCATTCACTTCATTACCTCCTTCCTGTAATAGTTGCATAACTGGGATAACATATGATGTAGGGAAAAATATGTCGACTCCATATACCAATTGAAAAGGAGACATACCTATTGACTTATTACTACTCAACTTGTCTATCCACAAAGAATTAACAAGCTTCTTATGCAAGTTCTTCTTGTTCGCTCTAACATATTATTTATAATGTTGACTAAATATTTGTTTAAATATTATGCCAATCCATTACCTTGCAGATAACATGTGGTTGAGTGACCTTATTTGATGTTGTATTTCTTGAAAAACTCAACCATTTTCTTAGACTTAAATACAACCACATTACCTCTAATGATCTTATGGGGACAACCAAAACAAGACAAAATTTTAGTTTCCAAAAACTGAATAATGACTAAATCTATAGCTTGCCTTGTTGTGATCGCTTTGATCCATTTGGTGAAGTAATCGGTAGCTACCAAGATCCACTTATATTGGGAAGAAGATGATGGGTTTATTTCTCCAATTAAATCAAGGCCCCACTGCTAAAATGGCCCTTGCATGGATATAAGATGCAAAGGCAGCGGGAGAAACTTCCTCTTACCATGAAATATCTGACATTTGTGAGAACTCATCACAGTTTTATACAAATATGGAAAGAGAGTAGGAAAATAATAACCAACCCTCAACACCTTAATTTCCATAGTTTTCCAAAATAAATAACCTCCAATATCTCCCTTTTGGAAATCAATCATTACCTCTTTAGCTTCATTTTCCACCAAAAAATTTAGTAAGACACCTCCCAACGCTTTCCAATATACAGAGTTGTCCAAAATGCAGTACATGCAAGTTTTTAACTTTAATGATCTACCCTTACATTTAGACATGTCTTGAGGAGGATTAAGTTGCTGCAGAACATAAATGATGCTGGCATAGCAAGGAGTTGAGAGAAAAATTTCTAATACCTGCATGAGTGAGCCATCATCTTCTTCTTCGGACAAAACTAAAATGAGATTGATATCAAGTGAATGTAAATTGAATTCAGCCATCAACTTGACCAATCCTTGACCTTTGATCAACTTTGTAGGTTTGATCTCGAAGTCATACTCAAACATAACTACTATCCACTTTCCTCTTCTACCTTCTGGACCAATTTTCATTATGACATTATTCACTGGGGCGTTGGGGACATAGGCTAGAGTGTATGAATGAAGTATATACACTCGAAAGTCCTTCAATTCCTTTACTAGGGCCAAATATTGCTTCTCAATGATTTTTTATATAAGGGAAACATCTCTAATAGTATGACTGGAGAAAGAAATGGGTTGTTTGGTGTTATCCTTTTTTTCATCAAAAAAACAACCAAATTATGCTTGGAGGAAAATGAAAATATGATGAAATCAATGGAATAGTCGGGGTTGAAAAAAAATAGGAATTGTTGTGAAGTGAAACTTTACTGAATTAAATGAACTTTCAGCATCCTCTAACCACCTTACCTCACTATCCCTTTTGAGCATATTGGTCCTCTCTCGAATATGCTCGAGAAGATTTGGAATAAATATTCTCAAGAAATTCATCTTATATTCAAAGGCTTGGATCTCCTTCTTGCTGCATGGAAAATATATTTGGTGAATAGCCTCAATCCTTGAAGGATCCATATAGATAGCATATTTGGAGATTATATCACCAAGAATCCCTCCCTCCTCCATAGCAGAAAGACACTTCTTGGGATTGAGTGAAATCCCAAATTTCCTGCACTTTTGAAATACAATTCTCAAATGATATAAATGATCATCATGAGAATGAGATAAAACTGTCAAATCATCAAGGTACACTACTAGAAAAAAATCCTTTTAATTTGCGAAGGAAATATCCATCGCCTGCTGAAAAGTGGCTCCTACATTCTTGAGCCCAAATGGCATTTTAGCATACTTGAATGTGCCTGAAGGTGTCGTGAAAGAAGTTTTTTCTTGGTCATCCTTATGCACTAAGATTTGATTATATCCTAAATATCCATCAAGAAGCAACATTAGACAGGACACAACCACTCTCTGTAGGATATGGTCCATATTAGGAAGGGGATAGTTATATTTTAAAGACACCTTATTCAAGTTTCTAAAATCAATACAAAGATGAAATTCTCCTGTTTGCTTTTGCACCGAAACAAGATTTGACATCCATTTTGAAAATCTAATGGGAACAATGATACTAGATTTAAAAAAAAAAATTACCTCTTTCTCTATCAATGGCAACAATCTTGGGTTAATTCTTCTCAATTTTTGTCTGAAGGGATTTTGATTAGGCTTGACCATAATTGTATGTTGGATGATATTTTTTTCATATACTTTCAGATATGCATAGTCCCATGAAAATACATTAGAAAATTAATACAACAAAGCTATATATTTATATTTCATCTCTGGAGATAAGGACTTGGATAGCTTAACAATTTTGGGATTGTCTGTTGTTCCAATATTCACATCTTCGACACGTTTCTCGGTCGGAACCATGGACAGATTTCTGGAAACATCACCTTGATCGAAAAATTATTCCAAAGGTACAAGACCCCTTGGAATGTTATTATATCTCAGTTGTAACACATCAACCTGATCAGACTCAATTACTTGATCATATTTATCATATACTTCATCACTATAGGAATTTTCAAACTCACCTTCCATCTACAGAAAATTATTCATGTGTTTGTCATCCCAGAACACTTGATAATACCTCAAGGTTTTAGGAATAGTTGATTAGTGTTTGACATGAATTTCAAACTTCCTATTAGAGAACATCATAATCTTAAAGTTACTTGTTGTTGTAGCAAGCGAATATGCCATAAGATTCTGACTTCTTGGTACAACCGACAATGTATATTCAGGAAACATTTTGACTATGTCAAGTACAACATTTCTATATGCTCTCATTCTTGGATGCTCTGGCTAGTATTCCCCTTTTACCTGCTTAATTACAAGATTAGAGTCACCATAAAAAGAAATTCTCTTTGAGCCTAATGTTTTCACAATTTTGAGGCTGGTGATCAATGCTTCATACTCGGCTTCATTATTCAAAAAATCAAACGCCAACTTATAGGAACACAATCTCACATTTTTTAGAATTTTACCTGATTGATGAATTAGACTACGGATCCAGATTCCAATGCATGCCCCATATTTCCATAAGGCACCGTCAAAATCCATGGTCCAAATACCATTCTCATCATCGAGAAGATGGAATTCTGCAATCTGATTTGTTTCTTCCTTTTGGGCCACTTTTTCAACCTGTTCAATAACTTTTTTCTGATTTTTCAGATATCTGCTCTAAATTACTAGGCTGATTGCCTTTTCTTTCATCCATAACTGTTATACAAAGGTGTTCCATATTCTGAAAAAACCAAAAAATCAAAAAATTTAAAAAATGTAAAGAGGGTATACCCTAAAAGAAAAATCAAAGGGTAAAAAGAATAAAAATGGTCAAAAAGAGAAAGAAATGAACCCCAAGCAAAAATAGACCAAGTAAAGTGTGCAAGTCTAAATGCCACTACTTTTTTCATCTATTGTAATAAAATAATTGTGTGCAGCTTGTGAAACTTTTGCCACAATTCATGAATAAGTCAAATTGTTTAAACTTGGCTTAGTCATATTTCAATTTCATGTTTTAGATTAGAGAATAAATATCTAGCCAAACAGTTTAATCTTGGCAGATAAGTAGCTAGGTAGAGTGAATGAAAGGTGCTCAACAGTTTAATCTGAGCCCTTGGATGTAATAAGGGTAGAAATAGATAGATTCATCATGTAAAAAGAAAAAGATTGAAAAGGGTTTGCAAGTCTAAATGCACCCTAATAAAGAAGACAAAATGATAGTGCTAAGTAGATAGGGTAGGTAGATGGTGCTACAAAAGTGTTATCTGATGAATGGTGCTGCTACATGTTGGTTAATCATTTACTTTCATCACAAGAACTAAAGCAGGAAATACACTGGAAAATCACAGCAAGCAAAGTCAAATTCATTAACCTCCCTCATCATTTTTCCCCCTCAAGAGTTTTACTAATTTCCCCAAAAGTACTAAGGTAATTTGAGATCGAAGGGGCTCAAGGCATTTCCTTGACTTCTGGAGGAACCGGACCCTCGGCCTAATGATCAAAAGACCTAAGCACTTGAAATAATCCATCATTGATTATCTTCCATTTTTAACTTTTCCTAAGTAAAATCCTATTTTACTTAGGAAACTGATGCAACATTCCATAAAATTCCTCAAAAAAACTTGTTATTCTAAGTTTAAGTGTTGAAGATAAAAATGTGCAATTTACTTCATAAGTTTTCACTTTCTTAGATATACAAAGATGTTTTGATTTTCCTTGTCCTTTTTCATGCTAACACCTAACTCTATTATATTAAATCCCTAGTGAAATCCCTTTTTCCTATGTATATAACTCCCTTTTCTAATAAATATCCCCAAAACCCTCTTATTATAATGTTTTACCAAAGTATATATAGTCCCGCACATTTAAAATAAATACCCCGCTTTATAAAGCCCTTTGGTAAAACTATAACCTTATATATACATTCTGCCCCTATGATGAAAAGCGTTAGACACGTAACATATGTGTTTAACACCAAAAACAAGAATAAACTACGACGGAATCCTGCGCCACCATACTCAGCATTCCACATGGCCAAACCCCGCCGCAATTCATTTTATAAATTCACGGGGTTAATTAGTCATTTGGACTAATTAACAACCATTCCCGCCTATTAGCTTCTCCCCGGGGTGATTAGATTACACGTCAAAACTTGTTTAAACCCCGACGGGCCCACTTTCCAAACCGCACAAGTTTCCCTTTCCTCCAGCCGTCAGATCATTCCTCCATTGATCAACGGTCCCGATCACTCCCGCTGCCCATCGCATGTGAGTTTTTTAGCCAGCGGGGAATGAGCGGGTTTGACTATTCAGCATTCCACGTGGCAAGCAGCCTGTGGAATCGCTGCCATTGCGATTTTTACCGCCTTCCTCCATAAGCGGTGCGGGTTCACCGCTTACCGCTTATCAAATACCGCCGGTCCCACTCCCTTACGTCACCCCGTACGTCGAATGACGTCATCGCCTCGAAAACGAAAAAAACCCTTTTGACTTGTTTTTAAGCCATTTTTCGCGTTTTTTTAGTTATTTTGGTTTTCGAAAGAGACTAAGCTCCCGCTGCAAATTTCAAAATTCACCGCAAATACACCAAATTACTCAGAAATTCCGCTGCGCCCGTGTTGAAGAACGTTCCTGCCATTGTCCATTACCTGTTGAAGAACCAGTTTTCATTAAAAACAGGTATTTATCATTCCGCACCCCGACTGCAAGTTAAGCTTAGTTTCTTGTGTTTTTCTCTGAAAAAGTGGTTAAAAATCCTCTCTGAGTCCTCATTGAAGAGTTAAAACCTGTGAATTTACTTCCCAAACCTGCAATTTGTCCCAATTCCTTCTTTTGTCCGATATCCCGTCCGGTCTGCAAGAAAAACTGAAACCTCCATTTTGAATCCACAAGAACCAAAATGGAGGCCCCTACTGCTCTAAACGTCACTCCTTTGAATGCTCCTCACCGAGATCTAGACTACTTGCCTCTCATAGATGAAGATTTCCAAATAAAAGACCTGCATTTCGATGAAAGTCCCCGTTTGAGTTTCTGTCGCTGCAGAGACGAATACTCAAGGGGGCAAGATCTTATAGGGTTGTGGGAATCCAATCTCCCAAGGTATTTCATTCCTACAGTTCACGTTTTCCCTGAAATCATTCATTATTGTCATGCAAATTATGATCCCATACAAAGAGCTGTATTAGCTCCTGATCAAAGTGTTTTGTTCCCTCTAACACCTCAGGCTATCAATGCTATGTTACAATTTGAGCCAGAACAAGAATTAGCACCTCTATCCATGGAAGGGCTAATTGAGAAAACCAGACTGTTAACTCCAGAAAAATTGAAAGCAATGTGTCAGTACTTCATGTTACCTGAGCATCAGCCAAAAGGGACTCCCCCCTATGGTTTTTGTTTTTTTCAATCATTTGGGAAGGCTTATTGTGAATGTAATATCCTTTGTCTTAGGATTCAATACCAGTGAGTATGTTGACGAGATAACTCTGGCTTTGCTATATATCTTCACCCCTGGACAGCCTCCTGAGATTAAGTATGACTATGCTTCCTTCATTGCCAACAAAATCCATGATCAATTTTTAAGGCTAGATGATGAAAAGGTTTTCAAGTACTCCTCAGTTATCTATCACCTCATAATTTTCTATCACTCAGACAAATTCCCTTTCCCTGTTCATAAACTTGATGCTAAAGGTAATCCCAGGTCTGTTATTTTTTGGTCCCCCATCATTCATTTGTCCTCTGATTCTCCCTACTCTTATTCAGAATTCATTGATCAATTTGTACATCCTGCTACAACCTTGTTAACAGGAGTTTCTCCCCCCAGGCTTAGTACTGAGATAAGAAAGACCCTGCAATTGTCAAAAAGTTACAAAGTTGGGGATTGGTACTTGTACCAAAACAATACAGTTATCAGGATTTATGGATGTGAATTACATCCATTCAAGTTACCCAGATATGTACCAATGAGAATTTTTGCTTTGGAATACTTTAGACAGATGAATAACTCAGATGTAATCCATTTCTGCAATGTAAAGAAGAAAGCACAGCTAAGGATCAAAAGCCAGTTAGGTCCTTTCATTTGCAATTCTAGAGAAGCTGAGAGAGAAGCAGAACTTTTATTAGAGAGAAAATTCCAGACATCTTTCCGTTGGGTCCCTTATGACCCCTTTGGTTTCATTTGTGAAAGAAGGTTAAAAAATAAGTCATCTCCTTATATACATCACAAAATTCCTGACATAGAACAGTATGCAAATCAAGATGAATGGGTTAAAGGAACACTTATTGAAGAGGGAAGTGGAGCTGACAAATTGAATAAACTTATGAAAGATTCTGAGAAGAAATTTGACCTAGAAACATATGATCAAATGCACTTTATATTGGCACACATCCAATGTGTGCCCACTCTACATACAGCTATAACAGAAGATGTACCCCATCAGCACAAAGAGAGCCCAAAGGTAAAGGAAAGAACCTATAGTTCAGTCAACAAAACCCCGGTCGTGCGTAAAAATCACAGAGTTCAAAACATTGCAACAATCTAAAGCTCTCTCAAACACCTGGGAAGAAAGCAAATCCAAGTCTAAGAGATGCAAACTCCATTGAATGTGGAAATAGGGAAAAAGAGGTCAGCTCCAGATACCACACCTTCAAAAGGAGCCCCACAAGTCTATCAAGCTAAAAGACACAAGTCTGATCTACCTCCAGATGTAGAGATCATAGATGAAGATTTCCGATGATGTGGAAGATAGTCAGCAAACAGGTACAGCAAGTGAAACAAATATAAGCCAGAAAGGGATACAAAAGCAACTGAGCACCGAAGTATCTTCTTTCAGACCGCCCAAGACAGGTACTGGAGACATAAAGAAAACCTTCATTGATATCAAAACAAGGAATGAACCATTAAAAATGAAGGTCTATGATCAGCATATGAAGATGGCTCCTCACAATCAGCAAAGGTTGATGTCAGCATTTGATCTTTCACAAGGTAAAATGCAAATGAGCCACTTCAAAGCTAAAGTGCAAAAGCCAACTTCAGCAACAGATTACATCAGAACCAATTTTGAAGTGTTAGCAAAGGATATCCATCCCTTGGATCAGATATAACTTCATAGGCAAACAGGGGAAATGGTTTATTCCACTCTCACCAACAAAGCCATGGCAACTTTAACACTACAAGATTCCTTGAATAATACTGCTGCAACATTGAAAATTGAAAGGGCCTCCTCACAGGCCAAGGACAATAGAATAAAGTCTCTGGAAGAGATCATTATTGGTTTGGGACACAATCCCAAAGACACTAAAGGTATTGAGGCACCGATAAAAAAGAAAGAGGATGATATAGCTGCACTGAGAAAACAGTTGAAAATACCAGCCTCAAGGCACCCCCAGACACAGGAAATAATAAAAGGAAATTCACAAGAAGAAATGATGGAGTTGCTCTTAAACTTGACAGAGCGACTAAATGAAACCGAGAAGGAGCCGGAAAAGGCATTGCAGGAACAGGAAATTCTCAAACAGGCTTCAGCAGCAGGTACTACAGGACAACAGGAACAATCATCTCAGGTGAATATTTCTAATTTGAATTCTGATGATTTAATTAAACAAATGGAGAGTTTGCAGCTAAAGGTCACAGAACTCCAAGAAGTAAAATTACAATTAACAAAATTAGAGGGAAAATATGACACATCCAAAAAGACAGTAGCTGACAACCTCAGAGAAATAAAAAGGTTGGAAAAATTGGTTGAGGCTTTGCAAAAAGATCTTACACTGGAAAAGCCTCTGAATGAAATAAATGATATTCTTTGGGACAACATCATTAATTTAATAAGAGATATTTGGCCTTCCATTCAAGCTATTTTTGAACAGAATGAGTTAGTCAAGATAGCCCAGGAGGAAATAAACAAAACTAGACATGAATTAAGAGGCAAGCCAGAGCTAGCCCAGCAGCTCATTCAGTTTTTGAATTCAAGAACAAAACAACAGATAGCATTGCTAGGAATTGATGACAGAACAGGTGTAGTTTTGGAGGCAAAGAGAATTTTTACAAAAAGAACTTTCATGCAAAATCTAGAAAGAAAGTGTACTGATATTTTGGTCGACATCAACGTTTTCAGAGAAAAATTTCAAGCTCTGCTGGACAGTGATTTGCCAAGTCCCATGCTCACCGAGGATCAAATAGTAGACTTGGAAACTTATGAGAAAAGAATCAAAGCTCATGCTAAACATACAGCTGTAAGTTCTACTTGTATAGGTTCTACTAGCTCATCAGAACCTACAGTACCAACTGGGAAGAGTATTTATGAAAAAGTGAGAAATCTGTTTCATCTGGAACATGAGTTAAAGTATCCATTTCCGAACGAGCCCACTTTTTATAAACTTACTGAAGCCGATGAAACTTTAAGGAAGCTCAGAAGAACAATGATACCAGATGATCAGTGGTGGAAGGAAATGCTGGAAATTTTGTAAAAAATGTTGTCAGGACAAAAGTTTATCTTTACTATTAAGTAAATGGTAAAAACAGAAATGCAGATGAAAGAGTAGCAGATGAAAGAGTATCAGATGAAAGAGTAAAGAGTATCCGTGAGAAGTAAAAGTATTCAACAAGTCAAAGGAATACGCAAAGGACAGCACAGAGCCCTATTTAGAGCACTTATCCTTAGCACGTCCATGAAGAAAGGAACAGCACATCAGCCGTTACTCATTATTCTATTTTCGAGACCATGTGTCTCTTGTTTGTTGTAAATACGCTTTAAGTCAGCCTGAATTATTGGCTACGATAGAGTAAGATTGTTAAGATTATTTTTGTATAAATAAGCCTTCAAAGAGAGTTTTGAAGGGTGGATTCTATTACTCTGCTGTAACATTGAGGTTTTCGGAATAAAAGCTTTTGGACAAATTTACTTGTGGCTTACTGGATGACGTTTTGAAGCACTGGACTTGTTGCAGGATTCATGTGTTGGACTTCAGTTCAATAAGTTTTCCAACCCTTGTGTTTACATTTTATATTAGTTTATGCTATCATCATATCCGTTTCTGAATAGTTTACATAAAGGATTTAAACAGAATTTGCTTAATTGTACTCTGTTTTCAAATGTGATTATTCTCTATGTTTTCTTCTGGATTAGTTATAAGCATGAATTCTTAATTGCTCATGTTTTGCTGATTCAATATTGTTGATTACTGTAACAAAGAATCCTTCATTGCTCTTTGCTTGTAGTCATTTCTCTTCTTTCTCTTGAATATGGTGAAAGATTCTTAGCTGCCTTTCATCCCTTCAAGACCATCCATCCACTTTAAATTTTAAGGATTGTTCTCTGTCTAGCTATCTTGCCCCGTAATACCATCTTGTGTTTAGAAAAGAAATCCAGTAAAGCCATCCTTAGACTCCATAGCCCAATGGACTGAAAGCCCTCAACCTTGCCCTTAGTTTGTGGATTCCACCATTTTCCCAAAACAAACTTTGAATCTATAACTAGCCTAAAATCATTCAAAAACAAAGATAAATCATAAAGAGAGAGCCCTCTCTGAATGCAGATTGGCTAGATTCTGCATCTAAAAGGTTGGTTTGTGGTTACCTCGGGTATAATTTCCTCTTACACAACTTCTAGGAAAACCTGAGTGATAACATAGTGGCGACCATACTGGGGAACTGAATCATTTTATTGATACTATTGTTTGATTTATAATCTACAGACAGAGTCTGAAAATCAGCCAGGAAGCCTTTGAAATTGCTTTTGCTATGCACTTGCAAAAGTAAATAAATGTTGTTTCAGTCTATCTCTGATTTAGCTTATAAATTGAATCTTAGTTTCAAATTTTTCAATCAGAATCTCTAGTTTAAACAGATCTTTGAGGAAATATTAATCACATATCAGTATTTCTTAAAGAATTTGTAGAAGTTGTATTTATTTTTCAAGTAAAACCCAAAATTCAAAAACACATATTCTAAGAAAACTGGCTTCAGAAAGGATTCGACATACTAGGTCAAACCCTGACCCAAATCCACCACCAATTTTTGAAAATCCAAATCTGATCCCTAGGATTCTTAGAAGACAAGGAAGTCAAGAGAGTTCTGAAAGAGGAAGTCAGGAAAGTACAGGTAGTTCTATACCACTCTCTAGATCTGCATCTTGTCCTGTGAAAATTATTTATATCGACGACGTTCCTTTTGACGCGAGATTTGAAACATCTTTGTTTGTAAATTTTTCTGAGACTGAATTATCTAGGTTGATTCCAGATCCTTGGTTCATTGAAGAATTGCAATATAGATTTGTTTCGCATCATCTTGACAGAGAATTTCATAACTCCATTCAATCTGAGCAAGCCTTTGAAGAAAGCTCAAACATTTCTATAATAACTGAAGCATCTCCGAACTCAGCCACTTTTCAAACACCCGTCAGACCTCCATCTCCACCTGTCAGACCTCCATCTCCTCCTACTAGACCGGCTACTCTTGTTACTCCACTTTATCTTCCAATGGCCAATCGATATGCCCCTTTAATATTACCAGCCAACCCTCCAGCTTTACCACCAGACTACCAAAGTAAGATCACAGCTTTTGACGGATCAGGTACCTACACAGCTCAACAACACACCAAAAGGATGACAGATTACTTTGAGTTTTATGAGATTGATACTGATGATATCCGTATGAGAATTCTTGTACAAAGTCTTACTGGAGAAGTTAGAACTTGGTTTAGGGCTCTCACCCCGAACAGTATTGCTGACCTAGAAGCTTTGTATAGGGCATTTTTGAACATATGGGAGAAAAAGAAAGATCCTCTCCAGATCTTATCAGAATTTGAAAAATTAAGAAGAAGACCAAATGAAACCGTACCAGATTACATCATTAGATTTAATGAATCATATCATGCAGTTCCTCTGAATCTAAGACCCCCACCTAATAACGTGTTGGTCAAATTCCCAGACGGTTTTGACTCTCAAATAGCTTATTCTCTTAGGGAAAGAGCTCCACAAACACTAGAGGAAATGCAGAGCATAGTGGTGAGCGTAGAAGCAAATCTGATAGAAAAACGAGCCAGAGAAAGAGCAGAGAGAAGAATGCCTATGAAGGAAGAACCTTCAGCTTTTGAAAAGAAGCCGGATGTAATCATTAAAGGTATGGAAAGATTAGGTGATAGAGTGGAAACCATTGAAAGAAAGTCTGCTACTGATAACCAGAATGTTGCAAGAAACCCAAACTTTAGAAGGAATCTGAACCAAAATATTGGAAAGAATGTCCCTGATCAAAACATTAGACCACCTTTCCAAGAAAACTTTGTTGAAGGTTCGACCTCAGAAGGACCTACAGAAGATGTAGAAATAAACAATGTCAATGAGGACAAAGATGAATCAGAAATCTTCCTATCTCAGGATGATCAAGAGAATCATATCCTTGAAACATTCCACACTCATTCAGGTGAGACCTTTGATTTCAAAGAAGGCTATGACACAGCAATCTACGAGGTTCATAAGCAGTACAACTTGAGAAGTAGACGGATAGATGTACCAGAGAAAAATAAACACAAAACCACAAAACAAAATGTCAAAGGAAAACAAAACATTCCCCCTGTACAAAATACTTCCCCTGTACAAAACATTCCCCAAATACAAATTTTGCCTAGGATAACTCCTAGTTTTTCAAATCCAATAATTGAAGATGCCTCTGACAACCAACTAATTGACAAACAGCAATCTAATACATCTCCTCAAGTAGGAACTGTAGAAGAAACAGTGGAAGTTAGTCCTGAAACATCTTCAAAGAAAAACTTCATTCATGAAAAAGAGAAAAACATTGAAGATCCAGTAAACCGAGAAAATCCAACTGTGCAAAACGCTAAAGCTCAAACAGAAAAACCCTTTAATCTAGAAGCTGAAATAGGCAAACTCAAGATAGCTGTTCCTTTATCAGAATTGGCTAAACATGATGTCTATAGGAATCAGATTTCCAAGTCTTTAAACATTAACATTACCGGATTGGATGATTCAGTAAATATTCTTGATGATCAACCCAAACTTCTTTTTGGCCCTGAGGTTAATGGCAAACCAGAAAGTGGAGGAACTCCTCCATTTTATGTAAGCCCGAATGTTCATGACAAGATACTCCATAATGCAATGCTTGATTCTGGAGCATCTCACAATTTGATGCCAAAAGCAGTAATGGAAAGATTGAATCTAGATATTACCAGACCGTACAAAGATTTTTTTTCATTTGATTCCAGTCAGGTAAAATGTTTAGGTTTAATTAAAGATCTGTGTGTCACTTTGGTCCAATACCCTGCTAAGTCTGTTTTAATGGACATAGTAGTTGCCGATATTCCACCCAAATATGGTATGTTATTGTCTAGGTCTTGGGGTGCTAAACTTGGAGGATCTATTCAATTAGACATGTCTTATGCAACTATTTCAGTATTTGGTCAGCCTAAAAGATTATATAGAGAAACTTTGATGAAGTACTTAGTGAGAAGCCATGAGAAGCCTGAAAACTTCCCTGTTTATTCTGTACATTCTGACATGGATTCTTTTATTTTATACAATGCTGAGTCAGATCTTCCTACTGAAATAGGAGCTCCTGAAAAGGAAATCATAAACAAAACCACTGTCAAAATTGAAGAAATATCTGAAAACAAAGAAACACCAGATGACCAAGAAAAACCTGGAACAACTAAACAACTAGCTCTTGTCAGAAAATCTATTAAAACAATTGATGAAGATTACGAACATGAAATTCTATGGCATTTAGAGTTTGATGGCTCAGTAAACAGACTAGGTGCAGGAGCTGGAATTTGGTTACATAATGTAGAGAACAATCATGCAGAGGGTCATGCTTATAGGTTAAATTTCAAATGCACTAACAACATGGCAGAGTATGAAGCTCTTTTATTGGGGCTTAAACATGTCAAGAAGTTAGGAGGCATTAGGGTATCAATCATAGGCGATTCTGAACTAATTATCCAACAAATTAAAGGAGAATGTGCAACAAAGGACATGAGACTGAAACAATACCGAGAGACACTTGTTGAGATTCTCAACACATTTCTACAAGCCCAACTTGCCAAGATTCCCAGGAAACAAAACTTGCATGCTCACAGTTTAGCAATGTTTGCTAGTACATGTAAGTTGCCTTTTGATCCTAATCATCAGTTTTCAGCTGAGATAAGACACAGGCCCGCAATACCCGACAATGTTTTGAATTGGCAAGTATTTGTGAATAACCATCAAATCAATAGTTTTTTGACACTTCAGAATGAGTTTTCTAACTGTAATATAGATGAAGACATGACTGCTGATAAAATTGATCTAGAAAAAGAACAAAAAATGGAAATTTCAAGAGAAAATGCAATTCATATGCTGCATCCAACCGCATTCACTGAAAAAGACATGCAAAATTTGGAACAAATGGAATTTGATGAGGTCGTAGATGAAACATAAATCATCAATTTAAAAGATAATCAATTACCCAAAGGATTAACACCTTTGGAAGATCTATTTGACTCAAATGATATTCCATTCAGACCTAAAATGGAACCTGTTAAAGCCGATATGGAGGAATGCAACTTAGGGACATCAGAACATCCAAAAATTGTTAAGTTGTCTAAATCTCTTCCAAAAGATCAGAAGGTAAAATATGTTGAACTATTAAAAGAATTCCAGGACGTCTTTGCTTGGAGTTATGAAGACCTCAAATCTTATGATACATCCATCATTCAACATACTATACCTTTGAAACCGGATCAGAAACCTTTTAAACAAAAGCTTAGGAGAATTAATCCTGTTTTATTACCCTCAATTGAAAAGGAAATCAAAAGAATGTTTGAAGTAGGGATTATATCTCCTATCAGATTTTCAGAATGGGTTTCTAACCTAGTACCAACCAGAAAAAAGACAGGAGAAATCAGACTGTGTGTTGATTTAAGGAATTTGAATAAAGTTTCTTTAAAAGACAACTATCCTCTACCTAAAATGGATCACATTCTCCAAAGGGTAGTGGGATCTTCGAGAATATCACTACTGGATGGATTTTCAGCGTACAACCAGATTCTGGTTCATCCTGATGATCAGGATAAAACAGCATTTACCACACCATGGGGTACGTTTAAATATGTCAAAATGCCATTTGGACTCAAGAATGCAGGAGCTACCTTTCAAAGAGCGATGGACATTGCTTTTGCTAAAGAGATACATGATTTTCTGGTTATTTACTTAGATGATTTGACCGTTTTCTCTAAAACAGATCAAGAACATTTAGATCACCTAAGGCAAGTATTTATAAAGTGCAGAAAATATGGAATTTCTTTAAACCCTAAAAAGTCATTGTTTGGTTTGGAAGAAGGAAAGCTTTTAGGACATATCATTTCTAAAGATGGCATTAGGATTGATCCTGAAAGAATTCAAGCAATTTTGCAAATACCCCACCCCATAAACATAAAAGAATTGCAAGCATTTATAGGAAAAATCAACTTCTTGAGAAGATTTATTTCTAGTCTAGCAGAGTTACTTAGATTACTAACTAACATGTTGAGGAAAGATTCAAGCATTGACTGGACTGTAGAAGCCAAGCAATCATTCGAGGAAATTAAGATGGCTTTAACAAGGACACCAGTTCTGACCAGTTCTAAATTTGATAGAGACTTTATTATTTTTTCATTTGCTTCTGAACATACTGTTGCAGCTGTTTTACTTCAAAAAGATGACCAAGGGTGTGAAAAGCCAATAGCATTTTTTAGTAAAGCACTGAGGGATGCACCTCTAAAGTACAATATTATGGGAAAACAGGCTTTTGCATTGGTAAAAGCAATCAAAGATTTTAGAGTTTACATATTATATTCTCATGTGATAGCATATGTGCCCAATGCAGTAGTTAAAGATATTTTGACTCAAGATGGCATTGAAGGTAAACGAGGTAAGTGGATAGCTACCATTTTGGAATATGATATTGAAATCAAGCCAACCAACCTGATAAAAGGCCAAGGCCTAGCACAACTTATGACAGAAACCAATTGCCAAGCCTTAGATATCAATGAACTGGATAACGAGCAGGAGATGGCGACTCCCCAGATCAGTCAAGCTTTCTTAGATTCACCCTGGTATACTGATATAATTCATGTTCTATTAAACCCGCAAGCTCCTCCAGGGTTGTCCAGAACTAAGCAAAGATTTTTAAAGATGACATCTTCGAAATATTGTATTTTAGATAGCACTTTATTTTGGAAGAATCACGAAGGAATTTTATTGAATTGTCTCTTAAAAGATGAAGCTGATAAAGTGCTTAATGAATTTCATGCAGGGGATTGTGGAGGACATCTCTACTGGAAATCTACTGCAGACAAGATCTTAAGGGCTGGCTTTTACTGGCCAACATTATTTTCTGATGTAAAGAAATGTGTAACAAGTTGTCACAAATGTCAGATATTTGAGGGTAAAAGAAAGTTGTTACCTCTGCCTTTAAAACCAGTTTCCACAGAAAGACCCTTTCAACAATGGGGTTTAGATTTTATTGGAGAGATTCACCCCCCTTCTTCCGGACAACATAGATGGATTTTAACTGCTACAGACTATTTCACCAAATGGATTGAAGCTATCCCATGTAGACAGTCCAATGATTCTGTAATCATAGGGTTTCTTGAAACCAACATACTTTCAAGATTTGGATGTCCAGAAAAGATTATAACAGACAATGCTGCTGCATTTAAATCAAAGAAAATGATAAATTTCTGCCATAAATATCATATTACTCTAGGCCATTCAACAGCCTATTACCCCCAAGGTAATGGACTAGCGGAATCCTCCAATAAGAGTTTGATCAATATCATTAAGAAATTGTTGGAGGAGAATAAAAAGAACTGGCATAAGAAACTGACCTATGCATTATGGGCAGACAGACTTACCACCAAGAAATCCATTGGGACTAGTCCTTATGAGTTAGTTTATGGTTTGGAGGCAAGATTCCCATCATCGTTAGGAATCCCTGTGATGAAATTACTTCAAGAGGCTCAAGTGGAGCCAAATGACATTCAAAGAAGAATTAATGAGACAATCCACCTACAACAAACCAGAGAAGAGGTATACCAAAGATCACAAGTCTTACAGGAAAAGCTAAAGAAAATGTTTGATAAAAGGACTAAAGCAGAAGATTTTCAATTAGGAGACAAGGTCCTAAGATGGGATTCTAGAAGAGAAGAAAAAGGAAAACATGGGAAGTTTGATTTCTTGTGGAAAGGGCCTTATATCATCCATGCCTTGCAGGGAAACAATACTTATTTTTTGAAGGACTTGGACAATTCAGAAGTTGAAGAAGGACCAGTCAATGGTCGAATGCTTAAACATTATTTTGATCCAATTTACTAGAATGTTTAAATGTTCCTAACTTGTACATAATATATTGTTTGCTTGTTATATTTTTGTTACTGCAGTTTGGATTGGATGGTGACTTCTTGGAATTGAAGCCCGAAGTGAAGGCCCTAAGTTCCAAAAAAAGTTTTACTATCATATGTAAATAAAGCTACCAGAAGAAGGAAAATTCCTTACTTTCAGTTTGAAGACATTCTGAGGCATCTGATCTACTGTTCTTGACTTTCCACAAGGAAAAGTCATCCCCAAGTGGAGCCAGTGTTAGCCTCCTATATCAATAGGTTTCATCTTTCATGATTGTCTTGATGGAAGTGTGGAATATGTTCAAACCTTCTTACTTGAGCGAAGGTGTTCCATATTCTTAAAAAACCAAAAAATCAAAAAATTTAAAAAATGTAAAGAGGGTATACCCTAAAAGAAAATCAAAGGGTAAAAAGAATAAAAATGGTCAAAAAAGAGAAAGAAAGGAACCCCAAGCAAAAAATAGACCAAGGAAAGTGTGCAAATCCAAATGCCACTACTTTTTCATCTGTTGTAATAAATCAATTGTGTGCAGCTTGTGAACTTTTGCCACAATTCATGAATAAGTCAAACCGTTTAAACTTGGCTTAGTCATATTTCAATTTCATGTTTTAGATTAGAGAATAAATATCTAGCCAAACAGTTTAATCTTGGCAGATAAGTAGCTAGGTAGAGTGAATAAAAGGTGCTCAACAGTTTAATCTGAGCCCTTGGATGTAATAAGGGTAGAAATAGATAGATTCATCATGTAAAAGAAAAAGATTGAAAAGGGTTTGCAAGTCTAAATGCACCCTAATAAAGAAGACAAAATGGTAGTGCTAAGTAGATAGGGTAGGTAGATGGTGCTACAAAAGTATTATCTGATGAATGGTGCTGCTACATGTTGGTTAATCATTTACTTTCATCACAAGTACTAAAGCAGGAAATACACTGGAGAATCACAGCAAGCAAAGTCAAATTCATTAACCTCCCTCATCATTTTTTCCCCTCAAGAGTTTTACTAATTTCCCCAAAAGTACTAAGGTAATTTGAGATCAAAGGGGCTCAAGGCATTTCCTTGACTTCTGGAGGGACCGGACCCTCGGCCTAATGATCAAGAGACCTAAGCACTTGAAATAATCCATCATTGATTATCTTCCATTTTTTAACTTTTCCTAAGTAAAATCCTATTTTACTTAGGAAACTGATGCAACATTCCATAAAATTCCTCAAAACAACTTGTTATTCTAAGTTTAAGTGTTGAAGATAAAAATGTGCAATTTACTTCATAAGTGTTCACTTTCTTAGATATACAAAGATGTTTTGATTTTCCTTGTCCTTTTTCATGCTAACACCTAACTCTATTATATTAAATCCCTAGTGAAATCCCTTTTCCTATGTATATAACTCCCTTTTCTAATAAATATCCCCAAAACCCTCTTATTATAATGTTTTACCAAAGTATATATAGTCCCGCACATTTAAATACCCCGCTTTATAAAGCCCTTTGGTAAAACTCTAACCTTATATATACATTCCGCCTCTATGATGAATTAATTATATTAATTTATTCATCGTATAATAAAATATATGAAGAAAAGCGTTAAACACATAACATATGTGTTTAACACCAAAAACAAGAAAAGACTACGACGGAATCCTGCGCCACCATACTCAGCATTCCACGTGGCATTCCACATAGCCAAACCCCGCCGCAATTCATTTTATAAATTCACGGGGTTAATTAGTCATTTGGACTAATTAACAACCATTCCCGCCTATTAGCTTCTCCCCGGGGTGATTAGATTACACGTCAAAACTTGTTTAAACCCCGACGGGCCCACTTTCCAAACCGCACAAGTTTCCTTTTCCTCCAGCCGTCAGATCATTCCTCCATTGATCAACGGTCCCGATCAATCCCGCTGCCCATCGCATGTGAGTTTTTTAGCCAGCGGGGAATGAGCGGGTTTGACTATTCAGCATTCCACGTGGCAAGCAGCCTGTGGAATCGCTGCCATTGCGATTTTTACTGCCTTCCTCCATAAGCGGTGCGGGCTCACCGCTTACCGCTTATCGAATACCGCCGGTCCCACTCCCTTACGTCACCCCGTACGTCGAATGACGTCATCACCTCGAAAACGACAAAAACCCTTTTGACTTGTTTTTAAGCCATTTTTCGTGTTTTTTTAGTTATTTTGGTTTTCGAAAGAGATTAAGCTCCCGCTGCAAATTTCAAAATTCACTGCAAATACACCAAATTACTCAGAAATTCCGCTGCGCCCGTGTTGAAGAACGTTCCTGCCATTGTCCATTACCTGTTGAAGAACCAGTTTTCATTAAAAAACAGGTATTTATCATTCCGCACCCCGACTGCAAGTTAAGCTTAGTTTCTTGTGTTTTTCTCTGAAAAGTGGTTAAAAATCCTCTCTGAGTCCTCATTGAAGAGTTAAAACCTGTGAATTTACTTCCCAAACCTGCAATTTGTCCCAATTTCTTCTTTTGTCCAATATCCCGTCCGGTCTGCAAGAAAAACTGAAACCTCCATTTTGAATCCACAAGAACCAAAATGGAGGCCCCTACTGCTCTAAATGTCACTCCTTTGAATGCTCCTCACCGAGATCTAGACTACTTGCCTCTCATAGATGAAGATTTCCAAATAAAAGACCCGCATTTCGATGAAAGTCCCCGTTTGAGTTTCTGTCGCTGCAGAGACGAATACTCAAAGGGGCAAGATCTTATAGGGTTGTGGGAATCCAATCTCCCAAGGTATTTCATTCCTACAGTCCACGTTTTCCCTGAAATCATTCATTACTGTCATGCAAATTATGATCCCACACAAAGAGCTGTATTAGCTCCTGATCAAAGTGTTTTGTTCCCTATAACACCTCAGGCTATCAATGCTATGTTACAATTTGAGCCAGAACAAGAATTAGCACCTCTATCCATGGAAGGGCTAATTGAGAAAACCAGACTGTTAACTCCAGAAAGATTGAAAGCAATGTGTCAGTACTTCATGTTACCTGAGCATCAGCCAAAAGGGACTCCCCCCTATGGTTTTTGTTTTTTCAATCATTTGGGAAGGCTTATTGTGAATGTAATATCCTTTGTCTTAGGATTCAATACCAGTGAGTATGTTGACGAGATAACTCTGGCTTTGCTATCTATCTTTACCCCTGGGCAGCCTCCTGAGATTAAGTATGATTATGCTTCCTTCATTGCCAACAAAATCCATGATCAATTTTTAAGGCTAGAGGATGAAAAGGTTTTCAAGTACTCCTCAGTTATCTATCATCTCATAATTTTCTATCACTCAGACAAATTCCCTTTCCCTGTTCAGAAACTTGATGCTAAAGGTAATCCCAGGTCTGTTATTTTTTGGTCCCCCATCATTCATTTGTCCTCCGATTCTCCCTACTCTTATTCAGAATTCATTGATCAGTTTGTACATCCTGCTACAGCTTTGTTAACAGGAGTTTCTCCCCCCAGGCTTAGTACCGAAATTAGAAAGACCTTGCAATTGTCAAAGAGTTATAAAGTTGGGGATTGGTACTTATACCAAAACCATACAGTCATCAGGATTTATGGATGTGAATTACATCCATTCAAGTTACCCAGATATGTACCAATGAGAATTTTTTCTTTGGAATACTTTAGACAGATGAATAACTCGGATGTAATCCATTTCTGCAATGTAAAGAAGAAAGCACAGTTAAGGATCAAAAGCCAGTTAGGTCCTTTCATTTGCAATTCTAGAGAAGCTGAGAGAGATGCAGAACTTATATTAGAGAGAAAATTCCAGACATCTTTCCGTTGGGTCCCTTATGACCCCTTTGGTTTCATTTGTGAAAGAAGGTTAAAAAATAAGCCATCTCCTTATATACATCACAGAATTCCTGACATAGAACAGTATGCAAATCAAGATGAATGGGTTAAAGGAACACTTGTTGAAGAGGGAAGTGGAGCTACCAAATTGAATAAACTTATGAAAGATGCTGAGAAGAAATTTGACCTAGAAACATATGATCAAATGCAGGTACCATACATTGGCACATCTTCAACAGCCACTCTACAACAAGCTATACAGGAAGACAGCCCATCAGTAGCAGCAGAGCCTAAAGGTAAAGGAAAAGAACCTATAGTTCAGGTCATTGGAACCCTGGTCATGGCAGAAAAATCACAGAGTTCCAAAACACCAGAACAATCTAAAGCTTCTCAAACACCAGCAAAGCAAATCCAAGCTCCAGAGATGCAAACTCCACTGAATGTGGAAATAGGGAAAAAGAGGTCAGCTCCAGATACCACACCTTCAAAAGGAGCCCCACAAGTCTATCAAGCTAAAAAACATAAATCTGATCTACCTCCAAATGTAGAGATCATAGATGAAATATTTGATGATGGCAGGGAAGATAGTCAGCAAACAGGTACAGCAAGTGAAACAAATATAAGCCAGAAAGGGATACAAAAGCAACTGAGCACTGAAGTATTTTCTTTCAGACCGCCCAAGACAGATACTGGAGACATAAAGAAAACCTTCATTGATATCAAAACAAGGAATGAACCATTAAAAATGAAGGTCTATGATCAGTATATGAAGATGGCTCCTCACAATCAGCAAAGGTTGATGTCAGCATTTGATCTTTCACAAGGCAAAATGCAAATGAGCCACTTCAAAGCAAAAGTGCCAAAGCCAACTTCAGCAACAGATTACATCAGAACCAATTTTGAAGTGTTAGCAAAGGATATCCATCCCTTGGATCAGATAGAGCTTCATAGGCAAACAGGGGAAATGGTTTATTCCACTCTCACCAACAAAGCCATGGCGGCTTTAACACTACAAGATTCCTTGAATAATACTGCTACAACATTGAAAAATGAAAGGGCCTCCTCACAGGCCAAGGACAATAGAATAAAGTCTCTGGAAGAGATCATTATTGGTTTGGGACACAATCCCAAAGACACTAAAGGTATTGAGGCACTGATAAAAAAGAAAGAGGATGATATAGCTGCACTGAGAAAACAGTTGAAAATACCAGCCTCAAGGCATCCCCAGACACAAGAAATAATAAAAGGAAATTCACAAGAAGAAATGATGGAGTTGCTCTTAAACTTGACAGAGCGACTAAATGAAACCGAGAAGGAGCTGGAAAAGGCATTGCAGGAACAGGAAATTCTCAAACAGGCTTCAGCAGCAGGTACTATAGGACAACAGGAACAATCATCTCAGGTGAATATTTCTAATTTGAATTCTGATGATTTGATTAAACAAATGGAGAGTTTGCAGCTAAAGGTCACAGAACTCCAAGAAGTAAAATTACAATTAACAAAATTTGAGGGAAAATATGACACATCCAAAAAGACAGTAGCTGACAACCTCAGAGAAATAAAAAGGTTGGAAAAATTGGTTGAGGCTTTGCAAAAAGATCTTACACTGGAAAAGCCTCTGAATGAAATAAATGATATTCTTTGGGAAAACATCATTAATTTAATAAGAGATATTTGGCCTTCCATTCAAGCTATTTTTGAACAGAATGAGTTAGTCAAGATAGCCCAGGAGGAAATAAACAAAACTAGACATGAATTAAGAGGCAAGCCAGAGCTAGCCCAGCAGCTCATTCAGTTTTTGAATTCAAGAACAAAACAACAGCTAGCATTGCTAGGAATTGATGACAGAAACAGGTGTAGTTTTGGAGGCAAAGAGAATTTTTACAAAAAGAACTTTCATGCAAAATCTAGAAAGAAAGTGTAATGATATTTTGGTCGACATCAACGTTTTCAGAGAAAAATTTCAAGCTCTGCTGGACAGTGATTTGCCAAGTCCCATGCTCACAGAGGATCAAATAGTAGACTTGGAAACTTATGAGAAAAGAATCAAAGCTCATGCTAAACATACAACTGTAAGTTCTACTAGTATAGGTTCTACTAGCTCATCAGAACCTACAGTACCAACTGGGAAGAGTATTTATGAAAAAGTGAAAAATCTGTTTCATCTGGAACATGAGTTAAAGTATCTATTTCCGAACGAGCCCACTTTTTATAAACTTACTGAAGCCGATGAAACTTTAAGGAAGCTCAGAAGAACAATGATACCAGATGATCAGTGGTGGAAGGAAATGATAGAAATTTTGTAAAAAATGTTGTCAGGACAAAAGTTTATCTTTACTATGAAGTAAATGGTAAAAACAGAAATGCAGGTGAAAGAGTATCAGATGAAAGAGTAAAGAGTATCCGTGAGAAGTAAAAGTATTCAACAAGTCAAAGGAATACGCAAAGGACAGCACAGAGCCCTATTTAGCGCACTTATCCTTAGCACGTCCATGAAGAAAGGAACAGCACATCAGCCGTTACTCATTATTCTATTTTCGAGACCATGTGTCCCTTGTTTGTTGTAAATACGCTTTAAGTCAGCCTGAATTATTGGCTAGGATAGAGTAAGATTGTTAAGATTATTTTTGTATAAATAAGCCTTCAAATAGAGTTTTGAAGGGTGGATTCTATTACTCTGCTGTAACATTGAGGTTTTCGGACTAAAAAGCTTTTGGACAAATTTACTTGTGGCTTACTGGATGACGTTTTGAAGCACTGGACTTGTTGCAGGATTCATGTGTTGGACTTCAGTTCAATAAGTTTTCCAACCCTTGTGTTTAAATTTTATATTAGTTTATGCTATCATCATATCCGTTTCTGAATAGTTTATATAAAGGATTGAAACAGAATTTGCTTAATTGTACTCTGTTTTCAAATGTGATTATTCTCGATGTTTTCTTCTGGATTAGTTATAAGCATGAATTCTTAATTGCTCATGTTTTGCTGATTCAATATTGTTGATTACTGTAACAAAGAATCCTTCATTGCTCTTTGCTTGTAATCATTTCCCTTCTTCCCCTTGAATATGGTGAAAGATTCTTAGTTGCCTTTCATCCCTTCAAGACCATCCATCCACTTTAAATTTTAAGGATTGTTCTCCGTCTAGCTATCTTG